>CM000689.1:1051595-1252455 GCA_000149225.2 Lachancea kluyveri NRRL Y-12651 | reverse complement strand
ACTCCTATAGGGCGAATTCGAGCTCGGTCAACGAGGGAATCCCACTCACAGTACGAACTCTCTCTATAACTCACGCATTGGAGCAGCCTCACAGTACGCATGTCCACCCAGACCTCACAGTACGCATGTCCACCCAGACCTCACAGTACGCATGTCCACCCAGACCTCACAGTACGCATGTCCACCCAGACCTCACAGTACGCATGTCCACCCAGACCTCACAGTACGCATGTCCACCCAGACCTCACAGTACGCATGTCCACCCAGACCTCACAGTACGCATGTCCACCCAGACCTCACAGTACGCATGTCCACCCAGACCTCACAGTACGCATGTCCACCCAGACCTCACAGTACGCATGTCCACCCAGACCTCACAGTACGCATGTCCACCCAGACCTCACAGTACGCATGTCCACCCAGACCTCACAGTACGCATGTCCACCCAGACCTCACAGTACGCATGTCCACCCAGACCTCACAGTACGCATGTCCACCCAGACCTCACAGTACGCATGTCCACCCAGACCTCACAGTACGCATGTCCACCCAGACCTCACAGTACGCATGTCCACCCAGACCTCACAGTACGCATGTCCACCCAGACCTCACAGTACGCATGTCCACCCAGACCTCACAGTACGCATGTCCACCCCCACCTCACTGTACGCATGTCCACCCCCACCTCACTGTACCCATCTCCACCCCCAACCTCACTGTATCCATCTCCACCCCCACCTCACTGTACCCATCTCCACCCCCAACCTCACTGTACCCATCTCCACCCCCAACCTCACTGTACCCATCTCCACCCACCTCCTTCCTCCCCCTCCTCCCTCACCTCCCTCCCCCTCTTCCTTTCCACCACGTGACTCCTCATCCCACTCTCATCCTCCCATCCTCTCTCCCTCTCACCCCCTACCCTACCTCCTCCTCTATCTTCTCGTACGACCATCTCACCCCCTACGGTCCTTCCACTCCTCACACGCATCACCTTCTACGTCAACACCTTCTGACTGTCCTCGCTCTGTCCTCCCCCTCGCCCTCTCTCCTCCTTCCTCTCTTGTCCGACATCCTTACCGTCACTCACCGCTCATCGACCACCACAACACATACACCCATCATCTTGTAAACCTTCAACACCTCCTCGTAAATCTAACACTTTCCTATATCACCCTCTATCATTCTCTTCTCTACCCTTCTCTTCGCCACCTTTCTCTCGTGTCTCTTCTCTGTAACCCTACTCTCATTCCGCTTTCTCTGCCTTTTCTTTCTTCTCAGCACACCAATATACCCACATACACACTAGTTAAATACCGAAAATATCTGCCATTCCTTACTTATTGTCTAGTTTCTCATGTGCGCTCTCTCACAGATGACTTTCTCTGTTTTCAACTTTTGTCACTGATCCTGAACATTTATTTTTCATTTTTTTTTATTTTCCAAATACTCATGTGCCAAACAAAAACATACAAAACTGAAGACACCACACAACAACACATAAACAACACATAAACAACACACGAACGGCTAAATACACAGTCCATTCTGATGCACGGGCTCGCGTGCTCCATTTTGTCATAATGCAAAGATCCTTGTACTAAGACACTACTTTGTTTGTATCGTTGAACAGTCGCTTCAACCTCTGGTTTCAAAACGTACTTTTGCTGTCTTCTTTCCTAAATATTTCTTTCCATGTCTGTCTCCTAACACATACATCTTTCTGTGCGTTTCGCTCACTGCACATATGTTCTCTCATATATTTCTTCGCTTCCAGCCTTACGCTGTGTGGCCGTTTACCGCTCTACATTCAGCACGTAAATACACGCGGAAAACAACTTCCACTTTCACTCTCGCCGAAGTCCCGGGGGTACACACCATGTATGAACAATGTAAAAAAACAAAAGCCTTGTTTCCCGTATAAAAGTATACTATCCTGGTTGTAGAGGTTTCTGATTTAAATGTAATAAGACGGAGATATGGATACCTCCGCGAATAAAATATGCAAGCAGATAGAGTGCACATTTCGTACTACCGCCTGATGAAATGATATAATACTCAATTTTCAACGTCATGATTCTTTCTTTGAGAATCCCACTTCTGCTAGCATTCACATAATTGGCTAATTTCTGTGACTTTTTTCGCTTAGGTGGTCTGCAGTAAAAAATCCCATGTGGTGTTGCATACTCTATTATTTTTCATTTGCTTCCAACACCTTACCCTTCCTTCTTAGACAACCACACTGCTCAGAGCATTTTAGACGTGCCCTAAGTTCGAACTTGCTTTTTATCCACGTGACAGTAGACTTCTTGTCCGGACACTTCACCAACGCGAAAAACTTATGCAAACCGTATCTTACATCAGCTCGCTGAACAAACGCGTGTAGAGATGCCGACAGGCATTTGAAACCTTCAAGCTAAATGCCATCAAGTACCATCAGATTGGGCCAATAGAATGTACTCAAACACATACACACATACACACATACGTACATATTACATGGCTTATCCAGTATAAAAGCTTTAAACTAAGCAACAAAGCTAGAAGGAGTAATTGTCAACTGGCGCCTCATCTTTTACCAGTTCCCACAAGTTTTCAATTTCTGCGACAATATCGTCTCTTAACGGGCCCTTTTCAATTGCTTCCAAGTTTTCACTAACCTGTTTTGGAGTCTTCCCCCCTATGATGACAGCATCGCCGTATTCCTCCCTTAAAGCAGAATGGTACGCAATCCATCTGTAGGCGAGTGCAGCTTTTGAAACTCTAGCCTTTTTTGCAATTGTGCTCCACTCATTGAGCGCCTTCAATAAAGAGGGCCTATTGTACAACTTTTGGTACATCTGCCCGATTTGCGTGCTTTTGTCAAAACGACCTTCGACACCTTCTTCGATCTCTTGCACTGTGCGCGCCAAGAAGCCACCTGCAATTGGTGAGTAGGCGTAAAACGCAATCTTGAGTTCTCTCAACACAGGAAACAAATCTTTTTCAATTTTTCTGGACACTGCGTTGTAGTTGCCTTGGTAGACGGTGGGTAGGACGTATCCCTTGCTATCAGCGTACTCATAGATTTTTCTGACATCGTTGGCGGGATAGTTGGACAAGCCAAAGTGCACAAACTTGCCTTCCTTGTAAAGTTCATTTATGGCTTTCAATGTCTCCTCTATTGGTGTTGTGGGGTCTGGACAGTGTAGGTAAAATGTCTCAACCTTATCAGTCTTAAGCAGCGAAAGAGATTCCCCAATAGACTCCACAATACTGTCTTTTGATAGAGCTCCATCCTGGAAAGTTACTGCCTTTGTGTGGATGGTGTATTTCGCAGGCAGGTTTAGCTTTCCGATGGACTTTTCACCATCGGGATACACTCTTGCGGTGTCTAAGTCCTTTACATTGTACTTTTCCAGAACGTGCAAGACTTCGCTAAGCTGATCCTTTGGAATAAATGGAATAGGATATGCCCCATAGATAATTTTCACACGGTTGTTGGACATTTTATCTCTGATGTGCTTTGTATGTTAGACATTGAAGACCAGATAAAAAAGTATTCTCGCTAGAGGTTTTATAGGAAAGAGGAGGAGAGAAGGAGCTCTAGTACTGATATTGAGACATTCTAATTAGTAATCTTTGGAGGGTAGTCTATCATTAGTAATCTGACGTGTGTACGTAAAAATAGTTACGTTTAGTCAGCCATTGTGTATCATGATGGTATCTGCTTTTTAACCTCCCGCGCTCCGGGAAAAAGAAGTGGAAAGTCAAGCAGTGGTGTACAGAAAGAGACGCACGAGAATAGCGATATTCTTCGATTCGGCTACGCGTCTCTTGAGGCCTCGCGTATAATAGGAGAAAAGATTATAACTATTCCTGATTTTTCCAGTGTTATGTTGTTTTTGTGAGCCTACAACTCTGAAACTTATCCGGTTCTCCTGTTTTGGTTCTTACTATGCCGTAAGCTTTCCGATTTTATGCCCACGTGATTTTCTATGTCATTTAGTAGGGTTTGCTTCTGCTGCTGCTGCTTTTTCTTCCGTCTCTTGCGATGACAGAATCGTACACTCTGATCATCCCGTACTCTTCATCTTTTGATTTTTCTACGGCCTTTTCTCTGTTATGAATCTGAAAAACCAGACGCCAAAGGGAAAAGGGGTCAACATTTCCCAGCGTCAATCAGATTGAGAGAGCTAAATTCCTAGTGAATGCTAGTTGTGAAAGAATTCTAGCTTACCTTTTACTTGTTAAGGCCAACGAAAATGCTTGTACCAGTGGATTCAGGAATAGAGCTGTTAAGCTCACTATCATGCGCATTTGCGGGCAGTAAATAGCATATACGCTGACCTGCGGTGCTTTTTCTAAAATAAAGATGGCTGCTTTATTAATTTTGCGCAGCATTTCAATTACAGCTGTTGGTCAAAAGTTTTTAGTCGCAGGCGTATGGTGGACTGCTCTTATATGAAGCGTATTTTTTTGCCCTTATTGGTGGCACGCTGTGTGTCGAAGTTCTTTACATAGAACTTTTCCACTGTAAAACTTGCCATATTTACTGATTCCTTTCTATTTCTGATGCAAAAATAGCTGACAACGAATAACATTTGAGAAACATTTGTGGTTTCAAGTGATCTGGATTTTGGCACTGATGACTTCTTTCCATAGAACAGCTTATAAAAACGCTTTTATCTCTTTGTGCTTCTAGTGACAAAAGTAGGAGAGAAGATTCGCGATAGCTTCTCTGTGCTTCGCTTCATGACTACCGAAGTATCTTAAAAATTGGTCCATTTTAACAAAATTGCTGAAAACTACGTTAAGGGGAAAAAACTTCCGCGAATTAAAATCGGAATCCATTTAGTAAAAAGTAGAAATTCTATAAGAGCCGAGAAAATACTCCTCGAAGAATATAAAAGAGAGTTTTTATGAAGCCTATAACACATAGAACAAAACATAGAATTGAGATATAGGTGAATATTGGGACAATTGTTGAGATTCCATTTTTGATTAAGGCTATAACAATTTGGTATATGGTTATACTAGAAGTTCTCCTCGCCTTTCTAGGAATCCAGAAAAGGGAGTCGATAATTCTACATACAAATATCCTTCCTTTTATATGTTTCTGGTTCATTATCCTATTACATTATCAATCCTTGCGTTTCAGCTTCCACTAATTTAGATGACTGTTTCTCATTCTTTATGTCACCTTATAACACCGTGTATGATAATATACTAGTAACACGAATACTAGTCGATGGTCGATAGTTGTATTTCGTTCCAACAAGAATATCCCTTTTGGATCTAAACAAGAGCAACGAAAAATATAATACACACCATTTATGAACAAAAAAATTGTAAGAAAGTAGTGTGCATGTTACGCCGGTTAAGGGAGTATTATCTGATATTGTGATGCCTATTCTTCACGGTTCTAAGGCGCAATTATTATATAACTCAATAAGGTACCCCCACCTATACGTATCTCTCGTATTACCAGCCCTATATAGTTATATCTTTTGAGCGCTCTGATTCTTATGCAAACTTGATCCTGGTCGCACTAGATTTCCCGAAAGTCTTCATCTTAATCTAGATAGTCCCAAGTAAATTTTCCCAAAAAAACTTATATCAATGTCCTCGTTTGATTTCTTAGGTTGTGACAAATATGCGAGGCCGTCTACCATTGCAGTACGAATAAAAGTAGCAAGTTCAAACATGAGTGGGGCGTCTAGCTTAGCTTAGTTCCGCTATACAGCAGAAACTTGTTCGAAGCACTCTTCATAAACGAGAGAGCATCAAAGGGAAAGTTGAACCTAATATTACAAACGTCGGGTTGAGCAGCGATCCATAGGCCTATTCGACAAGTGTTTTCTGTAGAATTAGAGTGAGCCAGGTTGTCGGTAGTACTTGCGACATACCACAGGACTTTATTCTTAAGTTCTCCAGAGGAAGTTTGTAAAAATGATATTAAAATGGAGCTGCAGAAGAAAGAAAATTCTGATAATAGCACAGCCGGTAAATTTTGAGGGGCAGCACATGACAGAAGTGCCTTTTGAACTTGCTGGAAGAGATGTGGGATCAATGCAGAAAAGTTGGATACCCACGAATCTTCATCGGGGGAGGGGGGGATAGCATGGCTCTTGAGCAACTCAAGCTCTGTAGCTGAAAAATGTATGCTGTTGCAGACAATTAGTTACAAAATAAGTTTATAAATTACTAGTTACTGCTCTTGGTCTTGCTTCTTATTGTTTTCTATAACAGAGAACCCAGGAGGCTGGTACTCAAGAGCTACAGCCTCCTCATTGGGATTCATACTACCAATCTTGTCTAAAATATATGGCTCAATATATGGAGCTTGTCCGAGTATAAATTCATTCTCAAAACCTGGTTTTAGAGCTCGATATAGCTCATCCAAATCCCAATAGAGCTGAAGGAAGACATTGGAGTCACATAAGGTGTGAGTAACTCGCAAACCTAAAGCGACTGAGCTATATGCAAATCTATTGTGCTGCATAGTTATTAAGTGGGTCGCGTTAAGCACCCTCAGAAGCCCCTTCTCAGGGTCCAAAAAATGTTTCTCCATATTTAGGCAAATTGAAAATGTCCAAGCTGCTCTCTTTAGAATCACAAAACGTGATAAGAGGATTGGAACAAGTCGCCTCAAGTAAGTGGATGCCGGAACCAAAACAATCTGGTGATCTTAACTCTGTCTGCGGCCGAACAGAGAGTCGACCAGTTAGCGTTGGGTAGTAATATAGTAGCTGGGTAAGAGCCTTCTGTAGCCGTGAGATACAGACAGGCTCAGTTAAGTCTGGAAAAGACCCATAAACCTATGCTGTATTGATGGCCATATAATGGTGAATGAGTTGCTCCATGGGACTGAGCCAAAATGGCTAGAGAAGAGATTTAAAGTGTTGTGGATCAGAACATCTAACAACGTGCGTTTTCTTTACAACCATATGATTAATTTCTGTGTATTTGGACATCGTATCCTAGCTGCACCAGGAAAAACTATCGGGAAGTAAAAATATTAATATAATTGTGGAGCATAGCACAAAGAAACTTAAAAAGACATCACACCAGAGAAATAGGAAGAAAGAAAAGAGACAAATAAACCAAACCTGTAACAATGGACAAAATGTGAAACAATTTTTTTTTTTGCAGCACCTAGTTACACCCAATCTTTAAACTTAATACTTTCTGTGCAGTCAGCCTAAGCAACAAAACGAGTTAAAATAGACACAGGACATACCTTGTAATTTTCCCCTTTAGACTTACCATAGCAATACTGAGCCTCGGAATATATATGCACTCTTCTTCACTACCCTTTTGATGTTCCAGATTAAAGTTTTTATAATCATTTTCATTCTCTGTACTAGCAGGGTCTATTATTTGATTAATATTAAATGCGGTTAATCTTCAGAAACGTTCGCTCTATTTTTTTTTTTTGTTAATGGGCCATATTTTACAGCATTTTCTACAGAGTTACTCTAAAGTAAATGACATCATAACTAAAATTAAGCAAGAAGAGATACAAGTACATGCATGAATAAACGTTTGAAATTACGGCTCCTCTTACCCTCTTACATCAAAAATACCCTTTATACTATTTGTAGTATAATTGCTAAGTAATACTTTAAATGAGAACAGTCTATGTCTGTTATACGATGGATCCAAGGAAAGGAGGGCATGATTTGTCTAGAAAACCATACATCATCACTCAGTTAGTATTCTCTAGCCTTGAGAATTCTAGAATTGGGAGTTTATTGAAGACATAATATTAAGAATAAGACTTGTCAACGAGCGATGAAAAAGAAGTCTACAGGGCATATAATCGAGCAGTTTAACTGACAGTCTTTTTTAGGAAAATTTTAGAAGGTTTTAGCAATATTTTAGTACACTGAGGAGCCAAAGTACTCTTTGCTCCCCAAGAAACCCTAGCGAGCCAGGCCAAGACACAATCTTTTATTTTTCAGAAGTGCGGGTCTGTCGTTCTATTTAATAGGTAGCAAGAGTTAGACTTTGTAAAATAAAAATTATTTCTCCCTTACACATTGGGCTTTGTAGTATTCGAATTTGACAGAATTGTAAAGAGCTAGCGCTATCGAAATAGACCTTTTATAAATTTTTGGTAAAGTTAAATTCAGCTCATACTCATTTTCTGGGATAAAAATAGCCAGAACTCTTGAGTAAAATCTTGATTATATTTTTTAGAAGAATCGGAATAAACTTGATTCTTGCACACTTGACTCAACCACTTTTTCTGGCGTCCAACCTGCTAAGAGTGATAGATAGCTTCTTAAAGTGTTGACGAGGACTTTAGCCTTCAGCACATACTTTGATAATATCCATAGCTATCAATAACACTCTTACCAGTTAATTTCTGCTGCTTATGACTATAACTGCTAGTTTAATCGCATACTCACTGTTTTATTCTCGTCAGTACCTGCGAGGAGAGGCTTGCCTCTCTGACATAGCTCGTCTCATGTGATGGTTCTCAAACAATTTTTTGTTTTGAAAAATAAGATGAGAAGCGGGTGAACTCTTCTTACGTACGCTTGATCAGTTTCAAGAGAAGCTTATCATCCATAATAGGACAAAAAAAGGCTCGATTTCAGACCCTACATAATTTGGAAACTGCTTCAAACCCCAGTCGTGCTTTTTTTGTATACTCTCCAGTTTTTTTCTATTCATGGTTTGGCATAAATTTCAAAGCTATCTTTTTAAACTAGTGACCTAGTAAGGCGATGATGAAAACGTATGAAGTAGCCTGTTTCAAAGATGAAAGCCGTTCTGACGATCTGTCAAAATTTTCTAAGGAAGAGCCAGATACACATAACATCAAATCTTTCGAGCAGTTTGATCCAAATACGGGTGTTAAAAGAGCTCTTAAGAATAGACACATATCTTTGTTGGCTCTTGGCGGGATTATTGGACCAGGATGTCTTGTGGGTGCGGGAAATGCCTTGAGCAAAGGCGGGCCATTATCTTTATTGCTAGGGTTTGGAATAATCGGCATTGTTGCATTTGCTGTGATGGAATCCATCGGTGAAATGATTACATTATATCCATCAGGAAGTGGGTTTTCAACACTGTCAAGAAGATTCCATAGTGACGCATTATCTGCAGTTTCAGGCTACGCATATGTGGTTGTATTTTTTGCTGTTTTAGCCAATGAATACAATACTTTATCCTCGATTCTACAATTTTGGGGTCCACAGGTCCCACTTTATGGGTACATTTTGATATTCTCGGTCGCATTCCAAGTTTTCCAAATGTTGGGAGTCGGGATATTTGGAGAATTTGAATACTGGCTCGCTTGGTTTAAAATCATTGGCTTGATTGCATATTACATTTTTTCAATCATCTACATATCCGGTGGAATCAAGAATAGGCCTGCTTTTGGGTTCCATTATTGGAATAATCCAGGTGCATTGGCTGATGGATTTAAAGGTATTGCTGTGGTATTTGTCTTCTGCTCATCTTTTTACTCAGGTACTGAGTCAGTAGCTCTTGCTGCGACTGAATCTAGAAATCCTGGCAAAGCGGTTCCAATTGCTATTAAGCAAACTTTTTGGAGAATAATAATCGTTTACCTCGGTATTGCCGTGTTTTATGGTGCCACGGTTCCTTACAATGATACCAGCTTGGGTGCACATACAAAAGCTTTGAAGTCACCAATAGCTATTGCTATTACAAGAGCAGGCTGGGAAGGTGGTGTTCACTTAGTCAACGCTTTTATCTTGATCACTTGTGTTTCTGCAATCAACGGATCTCTTTATATTGGAAGCAGGACCTTGATTTACCTGGCCCATGAGGGTTTGGCACCAAAGTTTTTGAAGTGGACAGACAAAAGAGGTGTCCCAATTCCTGCAATTACTCTTTTCAATGCTCTGGGCCTCGTTTCTTTGATGAATGTCAGTGTTGGTGCATCAAATGCTTATTCTTATATCGTGAATCTTTCTGGAGTAGGGGTTTTTATAGTCTGGGGTATCATATCCCTCACCCATCTAAGATTCAGAAAGGCTTGGGATTTGCAAGGTAGATCTGCCAGCGAGTTACCATACAAATCTCTTCTTTTTCCGTGGGGCCCAATTTTCAGCTTGGCTGCTAACATTTTCCTTGGTCTAATCCAAGGTTGGACCACTTTTGTTCCCTTTTCAGCCAAAGATTTTGTTGACGCGTATATTCTGCTACCAGCTGCTGTAATATTGTACATCGTTATAAGCCTAGTAAAAATAGGTGGGTTCAAATTGGTGGATTTACGCACTGTTGATCTTGAAGAAGGTCGCAGAGAAGATTTGGATTCTGATGGAACCGATGAAGACTCTGAAGGCAAAGATCGATCTGTTAGAAGCGCGAAAAGAAATAAAATCATGCACAATTTAGTTACTGTATTCTCCTAAGGCCATTCTTCAATATCCATTAGCATCTCAAGTCATCTACTCCGTGTCGTAATACATAAATGATTCCATATGGATCTTTAAGACGAAAATTACGCTTTGGTCATTCTTTGATACAGAGTTATGTCGAAAAAGTGGTGTACGTAAGAATTTGTAATTCAAATCACTTGGCTCTTCTGACTGAAGAATTTGCTAAGAAAAGAAGGACACCCCGAACAGATGACAGTTGGTTGATCTATGCTATTAAAAAGTTCACATTTTTTAAATTATTAAAAATTATCTCCTCAAATGAGTGAAGATACAGATACAAGTATCTCCTGTGTAGAGTTTTCTTTTTTTTTGTACAAACAGATGAAAACTTGTAGATAAAATTTTCCCCATGTAATAAAAGCTCCACTAAGGCAAAGCAGCGGTCAGTAACAAAAAGCGGCTCAAGAATAGCTAGCAGTATTTAATAGATACTTACAGCTTATAAAAACAAACCAACCATGTCAACATCCACCCATCGGTGTAGCCATATTGTCAATAAAAAGATTTCTAGACTAGATCTGCCATTTTGAGACTAAGTGATTTATAATACATTTAGAGTCCACAAGTGATAATACTATCACTTACGTAAGTCCATTTGCGAACTTATTTTAGATTGACTATACGGATAAATTGTTTTATACGTACCATACATGCTAGCACTATAATTTGGATAATGCAATAGTATACACTGATTTTCTAGCTAATGGTTTAAAAATCTAAAAAGTTCTCTGATGCATTCGCTAATAAAGTGGAGACGACACTCGACTTATCTCCTGCCTATTTTCATGGTGCTGAACTCTGTTTATATCACAAAAAAATAAAACTATTGTTTTAATGCATAAATTTTACAGAAGTAAATAAAAAGTGCAATTAGCTCATTTGATACTCACCGCCAAAACGAGGAGCGTTCAAAATAATCCCGTTTAATATACCAGCGATCAAACCGGCGATTGGTAAAGTTAAAAACCAACCAGAATAGCACCAAGCTACCATTCTCCAGTTAACCGATTTCACATCCTTATTACATAAACCAACAGCAACAATACCACCAACTGCGATTTGAGTAGTTGAAGTTGGAATAGCCAATTGGGTAGCCATGACAGTAGTGATCGCAGCAGCCAATTCGATCGAAAACCCTCTTGATGGTGATTGTAAAATCATTTTATTACCCAAGTTTTTGATGATATTGTAACCGAAAGTCCAGCAACCAATAACTAAAGCAGCACCACCATAAGCCAAAACCCAAACTGGAACTTCAGATTTTGATGTAACATCGTTGGTTCTCCAGATGTCATAAACTGCGGCTAAAGGACCAGTAGCATTAGCGACATCATTAGCACCGTGTGCGAATGACATGGTGGCTGCAGTGATAGCTTGTAAAATTGAGTAAATATATTCAACTCTGTTGTCATAGAATTTGGATCTTTTGTACATTTCCTTAAGATCACCAGAAAGCATATCTTTTTCATTAACTTGAGCGTAAATAACGTCTTGGGTCCAACCATGAGAAATGACTAACCAGAACAACAATGGCCATTTTTTAGGGCCTTTCTTTAACAGAGACCACCAGTACTGCCTAGTAGAGATTTTCTTTTCTGGCTCTGTTTCTGTTTTAACTAGATCCAGGTGTTGCAAAACTTCGTCTTTAACGTTTTCACCGTTATTAGATGTAGTAGAGCCAGCAGTTATCTTACTTTCTTCATCTTCAACATTTATTGTGGCATCGTCATCCATTCTTCTACCCTCATAATAATCGATGGTTAATTGGTGACCTTCTGGCATTGGCGGTATGTCATCAGTAGACTTGAAGTAAAAAGTTGGGCCTCTGAAAAGATCGACCAACTTCAAAGTCCAATCTTTTTCTAAAACCTTCCTTCTGTAGTACGGATAGAAAAAGATGAAATAAATAGCGGAAGCAACTGCACCAGTAAGGATAATCGATACTGCAGTTTCAGTTCCAGACAATTTGTCCAACTTCAAGTTAGGCGAACCCTTCCACACGATCAACATGGTCAAAATGGAGAAAGTAGCAAAAACTAAAAACCCAACCAATAGTAGAGCATTTTTAATCGATCTTTCTATGGATTTAATCTCCAAAACGGTCAACTTGGAAATCGAGAATACTATAGCGGCAATGCAACCTGCTAAAACTGGAGCAATGAACCAGGAAGCAATAATTTGTGCAACACCATCCCAGCCCCAGATAACACCACGGGCACCACCAGCTGCAATACCAGCACCAATAGTACCACCAACAATAGAATGAGTGGTTGAAACTGGCATACCAATTGAGGTAGCAAACGTCAACCAACATGCTGAACCAACTAAAGCACAGGCCATAGTCAGCATTAAAACAGCAGGATCATTGTCATAAGTAGAAGAGTCAATAATGTTATTTTTGATTGTGTTGGACACTCTTGCGCCTGCTAAAACTGCTCCCAAAAATTCACAAAGACCTGCCAAAACCATAGCCTGCCAGTATTTTAGAGATCTTGAGGAGATAGATGAAGCAAAAGAATTAGCAACATCATTTGCCCCAATGTTGAAAGCATCTAAAAATGCAAACAACATGGTAATTGCAAAAATATAATCGAATTGATGTAAGGCCATTTTTTAGTGATTTTTTATTCTGGCTGACAGTATCCCGATGATTAACTTCCGTCTTTTTGGTCTCTTACAATAATAACTAAACTAGACTTAATACACACTAACATTCTGGAGTACCGAAAGAAGTGTTTTTCATCTTACTTTATATTCTCTAGCGATAATCCTCTGACTGAGGAAAGAAATTGGCTTTGGCACTTTTTTTTCTTTTGCCTTCTTCCCACCATGGCAGTAAAGGAAATATTGGATTCATAAAATAGACTAGCACGTGTAGTAAAACAAATTCATAGACAAATTGATCTGGGGAGGTACTTAAAATTGGTAGGTACGGCCTAAGTGTTCCGGATCATCTGTGGCAATACCAGCGTCGTCGCCATTAGTTAGTTTTCGCCGCACTGCCACCCACGTGCTGCCACCAGTGATGTAAGGGTCCTGCGGCAAGTTCTATGCAGCCACATATACAATTACCCGGGTTAGAGCTCGATAAACACCGGTAGCGATGCAAAAGGGTCCACCGTCCAGGGTCCAATTTAAGTATCCACCAACGTGGCCCTGCACTGCCCCGGAAAAAGAGGCTATGATAGCGCCTTTGGTATGAACCCTCTCTGGCTTGTATGTGAATTATCGGAGGGTTGTTACGCCACTGGATTCATCACAAAACTTGCCCTGCTTGGCTCATGCTCCGTGTGATTGGACTGATATTCAAGGTTCTCGTGGTCAGTCATGCATTCAGCAATGCAGCAGTTTAAATTACCATCTCTAAATGCAACGCTCGAAGTTTCGAATTTGTATTAAAATATTCGCATTTGGCCAACGATATCGACATTCGAAAGGATATATTTTACGCTCTATATAGCTGCGCTTCAGTACCAGCTTTGACAAACATTGCCTTGTTGCACGAAACCTGGATATGTTAACGTAGTGCTTGAGAATTTCTGCCAAGTATTGATCAAAGGTAAAAACCCAGATAAAGACAGAGGCTTGTCTGTGCCGATAGTATTAGGTTTCTCTGGTTTTCTACAGATCTGTTCAAAACGAACATAAAGGAGTTTGAACCAGTCATTATGCTAAACTGTGATTTTCTAAAAGAGTAGCTCTGTCTTTCGATTATAATGACTGTCTGATAATAAGCACAACGCACACGCTTTCTGCTTCTCCAAGTACTTCCAAGCAACAGGTTCTGTTGGTGTGGTATAGTGCTGGCTACCACTTCCAGTATAAATGATAAAGCTACGTACTACGCGGAAGGTGGTATATCTCGGTTTGCATTTTCCTCATAATTCAAGTAAGGCCAGGTCAGGCCAATTCCAATTCTAAGTTTCAGTCAAGGTTTGGATTATTCTCCGGTATAGGAGCATGGCTCTTTGACCAGCATAACATCCACAGGAAACTTCTGAAACAAACACCGGGAATAGGGCTTTCTTTTCTTTCCTTTTTTTGCCTTATTAAATTTGCACTCTTTCCTTCATTTTGGTATCGATATTCAAAACCATGGTCTGAACAGGTTATCCCACCAATCCTTATATTTTTTCAAAAAATTATAATGTAGTTGGTTCAACAGTACTCATCAACGTCTTCTTTTTCGATGGAGAAACTGCTCAGGATGAATTTGGAATTAGAAGCACTTGTCATGGTAATTTCGGGGCTGTTTACAGTAGCACCTTCCTCTAATTCATGTTACCAAAAGGACTGTCTTGAGAAAATGTGAGGAGCAACTTAGAAAAGTTGAATGCAGTTAAACCTGAGAATCAGTTATCAAAAAAGCATTCATTCTTACCGAGGGATAAAAAATTGCGTAGTTTCAGTAAGTTCCTATCATCAAAAACTTTTGTACCGCCAATTGTTTTGTAGAGAAATTTAGCGAACGAGACAGGGCTTCTCTGTGTCTATATCCTTGCGTAGAAATATATAGCTTTCCCGCGGAGATCTCGTCATTGTTGTCCTTCGCAGTTAATATGAGGACTTGGCTCTCTAATATTTCAAAAAGGGGGTTTAATTATCTCCATATATACCGATCTTTTCGTACTTCTTACCCAAACCATCTGCAATAAAGAACAGAGAAATAAAACGTTTTTCGTTAGCATCTTTCCTGGGAAACAAGAAACCGAAATTGCATAAGATTGCAGAGGCAGTAACACTTTGATGACCTTGTATAATTTTTATAATCGCATTAAACTCACAAATGATTCTTTCTTAGGTTTCATCTACAAGAACATATTCCAATGGAATAAATTTTCTAAAGTTTTCATTTGCTTCGGATGAAAGGAGAGATTCCGTTTCAAAACGTTACATGGAACCACTAGGCTCCACAGTATCGGAAGCGTCGAGATTGCAAGTGATTAGTTGTTAGATAATAGTATACTCCCTTTTACTAGGATACACTTTGCTACAGGATTAAAGTCTTCACAGTCTTTAAGGAGCTCAGTAGAAAAATATTTTGTTTGAGCCTTTGCCTAGGCCTCTTTATCATGTAAACTTCTTTTTTGGGTAACTGAAACGGTACGTTGTTATGGTGTAGGTTAAAACTCGTAGATAAAACCTTGAAATATTTGCCATTATCGTTGGCATCTACGCCAAACCGTGCTATATTGCTGTTTTCATAAAAATGAAAGAAGTCAATACTCCCCAGCTTTATCCATGTAAATCCTGCTGAAAATCAGATGTATAGAGCAGTATGTTCATAAAAAGCAAGTTAAAAAGTTATTCAATACTCACCCTGGAAATTCCGATTACTGATTAGTTGCTTCAAATTTTTTGTATCTTATTGCTTCCAATGCTTGACCAGGTGTACGAAAGAGTTTTGGTATGGTTGTTTTTTACCTTTCCAGAGAGATTGAAGTAGACTCACAGATATTTACTATCTAATAATCCGTAACAACAGATTCACGGTAGACAAATAGGATGCATCATATACACTTTTGTACGAGTTAACTTTTGATTGGTCCAGAACATTTATTGAGTTTGGGTTAATTTCTGAATCGAGAAAAAAATGCTCTAAATGTTTTGACTATTTGAACTTCCGAGCTAGATGTGTAAGATATTTTCTTTAGACTGTTGAATACATAGCTTGCGTATGTGTAAATTGTAATACTTGCTAAATACTGTAAGTAGAGCTACACTTTTATGATATTTTGAGCCGAGATGTATCTAGAGAAACATGTCTAGCAATACCTGGAAATACAATCGCATACATACCTTATATGTATGTAGCTGTATAATATTCTTATTTTCTCTTCAACACCGTACTCGAACCAAGGTATTTTCTTGCAACGCGTCATCTTTCACTTCCCAGAATTCACCTTGGGGCCTGACTTTACTTTCTGTTTACACATATATCAGTTCGTTACACTCGATGCAATAGGTTAAGATTAATTAACTACCATTATGTGCAGAAAGCTTTTTTTCAACATTTTTGTTCGCTTATCCTAGAAAAAAATTGCGCAAGTAGGTGCCACTTGGCACATATTTATTTCGTGCTGCAGTTACCTTCTACAACTAATTGTAGACACATTTTTGCTGTGCTTTAGCTTCCGACTTTGGCAAATTTTTTAGGTACAAAATATACTGCATTATGAGATGTACCATAGCTCATGTGCCAGTGATAATACAACAAATATTTGAAGATGCTCAGCAAAAGAGGTATTTTTTTTCTTGCTTTTCAACCTAAAATATTTGAAATATGGTGTCAAGATACACAACGGTTTGCTGAGAAAAAATTCTTGAAAAGGTGGAATTACACAATCCATGAATTGGTAGAAAATTAGAATATAGAACACTTTTTCGGGGCAATAGAGCACTCTTTTGATTAGCGATTTCTGTAGACTGTTACCTTTAATTCAAATAACTTTTTGCAGAGGAATTGTAAAATAGAAAATACCCAAGCTTTTAATATACTGTACGCACCTCTTTTGGTTCCTGTCTTGGGCGCTCTCCATCCTTTCGCCACACCAGGCTTTCTACTATTAACCAATTTCGTGCACATTAGCTCATATAGCCATTTTTGCGTAAGCTCTCAATCCAGGGTCTTGTTTAGACTTAATTTTGTTGCATTTATTTTCAGGATAAGGATTTAGAGTAAGTCTCCTAGACCACTACTGGTAATAGCCACTTTTGTTGTGAAAAAACTGTGAAGAACTATGTGATCATTGTGAATACAAAATATATTCATATCCTTTGCGATAATTAGCTGAAAAGGTTAAAAAAGCCTAAAATATATGAAGGCAACCACAATATAAAGTGGGTTAAAGCCATGCACCTCTTAAACTTTTTGTAATTTTGCAACAGAAATAGCATTACTTGTTCAATTAAGCAAATTATTAGGTACTATTGGGGTAGTCTAAAAAAAATACTATACATTGAATTTCTATTTTGGCATCTAAGTAGTTGACTTTTCAGGATACAACCAGGTTTAGCTCTTCGAATAATTTGGTACTACTTCAGGAAAGGCCCGTTAGATGCTTACGGGGAGCATAATGTGTGAGATTTTTGGGTGCATTTATCATGTGCACAAAGTGATTTCTAATAGCAATACCCAACGGCTGCTGCTTATTATAGAGAATTTGGCTTGTTCAGCCATGAAAAACTTTTGTTTGATTCCAAATCGGCGTTCTTATAGAAATTAAAAGAGCGTGTATCAATAGCTTTAATAGAATATGGTAATATGCAAGTCCCATAGATGTGTATCTTTTTTAATGCTCAAACTTAAAGAGAAATAAAATTATAAGTGGTTCTACATTTAATAATTTTTTGAAAAAGCGGGAAATTTCTCTTGATATGCCTATATGTATTGAGGGTTATGATATTTTCAAAAGTATATCCGAGTATTTCTGATGAGATCGTGCTTTTAAAAAAGTCATTTTAAATAGCAAAGTGCTATACTAAACTCCAGTTCAAGGCTTTAATGTAAATTTGAGAAATAAATGAGCTTTATTAAGTTACTTTTGATATTTGAAGATCTGCAGTCTTCTGAAATAATAACCCAGATGTAACAAATAGCGAATTAAATCATATACTTAAAAAGAAAAAGTTGCTAAATTAATTTGAAGTGTCCTAGGCCAAATTTTTTACAAGCTTTTTTAAAAAAATTCTTTTTCGACTAAATAGAATCAGTACTAGCTTTAATTAAAAGGAAAGGCACTGTTCGAAAAGACGAATGCTGCAAGACTGCATTTTTTCCTCTAAACTAGAACCAACGAAAACTTTTAGTCGGTCTTGCTTACCAAAAACTTATTGATGTGATCGTGAGTTTCGCACATCCTCCAGAAAAAGGGTCATACACATTTGGATCAAGAGGTGGACTTCAAGAACCTTTGTAACTGAAAAAAGTGAGTTTTCACAACGTAAGCATATGCTCAAAAGATAGTCTAAAATAGTTGGAGTAGCCATTTTTTTGGGCACTTGTATCAATATTCGATACCAAACCACAACCTCTTTCTCCTTCTTTTTTATGCACATATATTCCGTTGTATATTTCAATCTATACAAAAACTTAGAAAGTGGATTGGGGCCAATTTATTAGACTTGGATCTTAATCTTGAGAACTATCTGAGCATTTCGCTTAATGGTGTACTTAAATTTGAAAGTACTCTATCCTTTATTGTTACAACGGACCTTTACATCTTTAATATTGAGTGGGTTTTGACACTTGTTCTGTAAGGTTAAAGTGGATGGTGTGAGTTTGATACTTTTTTTGGAGCCACTACACTTATTTGAAAGCTTTAATAGAGACTTGTTTAGAGCACACTTCCCTTTATTATTTTTGGAAAATTCAAACATACGCTCATAATATTTTTCTGAGCAATCACATGGTTCTTCTATTTTTTTTAACATCTGCTACCGATTTCTTACCGAGACACTGTGCTTCTGACTTTCTCTGATTAAGTTTATACCTAGCGCCATTGAAACATTCGCCATTACCCTGGTACCGGTCTTCAAAATCATCTTCTGAACAAATTCTTCCGTCAAAAGCGTTGCTAAAATCAATTGTATAGATGGCATATCCATCAGAATCATCTTCAGAGTCTTGGTAATAACTAGTTAAGATAAAAACAGAGTCAGAACCATCTCCAATAAGTGCAAATAAATCAATAGGATTTACTCTGCGATCTAATTGGTATGTGGACCACGTGTAACCGTTATCCAAAGAATAGTACATTTCACTAGTTTCGTCACTTAATGAATAATGGGGTGCTGAAATGGCAACAATAATATTTCCCATATCTCCAAAAGCGTAAATCACAGGGAAATCTAGAATTTTCGACCAGCTATTTCCACCATTACGTGAGATATACGTCTCTTTAAGTAACGAAGAGAAATCATCCTTTTTTGGTACACACCCAAGAACGATCAGGGTTCCTAGCGTAGTATTAGTGAAAAGCGATTTTCCAGGTATTTGTGTTTGCCCATAATCCAAAGTTAATGAACATCGACCAGCACCGTCAATGTCGCATTCATGAGGCTTATTTTTTTCGCCATTCTCTACTCTTAAATTGGACCAACTTAAACCATTATCGGTTGAAATCTTTGTCTCTTCATTCTCACCATTAATAAAAGTGCTGATAATAGCACCATCTGAGTACACAGCAGTATTTGTACTGAGTGATCCATATTTTTTGGGGAGCAACGATAATTTTGAGAACTTAGTGCCAATAGAGTCGGATATTAGCATTTCATATTCTACCGTTTGTTTTTTTTTTACTTTATTTTATCAGCAGAAATAATAAGTCTCTCCCGTGATCCAGGTAAAATTTTAATTGTGGAGAGATTAAACCCGTCTGGGATTTTAGCTTCATGAAATTCAGAACCATTCTTAGAAACTCACATTTTGAAGCCCGGGTCTTCTTCAGAAGAACCGTTTGTAAAAACTGCGATGTAGTCGTTTAATAGTTTCATACTGTCCAATGTACTACTGTTAAATTGTTCGACTGCTGTTAATGTTTTACCAAAATCTTTAAAAATATATAACATGGCACCTGCGTAGGGTTCAAGAAAAAGGCTATTGGATGATTTTGTAAACCAGCATAAAAAATCAGATTCATCACCTACATGAGAGTCCTTTGAAAACCTAGTAAATAGGCATTCATAACAGTCAAACGGTGTGTCTGATAAACTTGTTGGATGAGTAATCTTGGTAAATAATTTTCCTCCATCAAAAGACACGAATGATGCAGTTCCACCTACTTGCGTAACTCCTAGCATACCCCTAGTAGCTTGAGAAGCAAATGACCCAATGAAACCACTAAGATAGGTAGGTTCTACTTGGATGGGGATGTAGTCCTCCTTGGTAGGGTGCGTCTGAACAAACATATCCACGCTTCCAGGCGTGTGGTTAAAAAAGTTCGATTGCTCCCAATTTTTACCTTGGTCTTTTGTCATATAAAGTCCATTGTTTCCTTGAGCGAATGCTCTATTATTGAAAAACATATCTCTTTCTATTTTAGTAACCTTATCATCTGTATAAACTCCATTGGCACTACTCCATGTTTTTCCACTATTATTTGAGTACAGTAGTAAATTGTTGGCTAGCATTAGTACATTATTACTACCATAGAATACTGTCTTATCATCCAAACTGCTTAATTCCACTTGCGTGACTTTAGGTTCGTAAGCATACGCAAATGTGGGTGTTAACAAGTGCAGTAACAGGGACAACCTAAAAAATTTCATACCAGATGTGCAGCAATTTTTCGTGGTTTGTCTTATTTACTATTGCTGTGCGACGCCTTTCAACATTCAAGGTTCTTCTGTGCGTTGCTGTTTTTCTTCTGGTTTATGAAAACTTTCTCACGAGAAAGAAAAGTAACCAATTTCCTACAATTGATCACATTCTCGATGACACGTGTAGAGCACTCGAAGTATTTGCTATAGTATTCCGCATACTTTTAGTTATTAGATGCCAGTTATTTTGGAATGGTCAAGAAGCATGAAATTACACCATAATCCGTTGTGAAAATTTTTCCAGTATTATGCTCATCATCCAATACAGTTGGTATACCTGTAAGACAACCCTAAGGCCAAATTTTGTAACGTCAGGTGAGAAGCAGCATTTCCCAGATCATATGTTAGTTTTTCTAGTTCGTATGAAAAAATGTGTTTCATGAGTATTTTCTAGCTAATCTAACCTAAATCTCGTTCAATTATAGTGTGGCTGGGGTTGCGCCACGCGGGAGCCTATTGTGCCTCCCAGCAGCTTTGAAAAACACGGAGGAAAGAAGGCACGGGTTTGTAAGTACTGGCTGCTGACATGTAAACATTTGATTAGGAAAATACTAAAGTTTCGAATGGTAAGCTGATCTACTTCAGCTACACAAAAACTGTTGGTTTCAGCATCGGTGTCGCTTGTTTGATACTGAGTTCATACACTTTTGTGTGGTTGCTGCTTGTGACACAATTACTATTCCAGTAATGATGCATATAGGTTATGTATATATTAGGCGGCTGCTAAATATCCGAGCCAAGGGCCAAACAGGGCCCTCATATTAAGAATAATCATATCTCCTTTTGGTAGCTCTATCGTAGCCATTGCTCAAGGCCACCACATAAGTTACATGTGTCTGTTGCAACTATCAATAGTAAAGATCCTACCCCCAACACGCAAAGCCTCTGGAATGAATTTCCTATGAAGTTTTTAGAGCCAAATTTTGAATTATAATTGTTAAATAATATTAAGGCTTTTTTGTACATACTTGCATAGTACAGGATAAGGTTTGGAAATTAAAAATTGTAATTGTTGCTTTTGTACTCCCTTATCTGAAAAAACTTGTTTTGTTTTTATTTTACTTCTAAAATCACTTGCAATTCAATGAATAAGCATTCATTCGTATTTTATTCTTTTATGTAGCTGTCTTTACGCGCTTTTCTCGACGTTGTTTTGCCCATGGAGGGACTGATGCTGATTAAAAGGGCTACTTCGAGAGCAATTAGACACAATTAAGCATACATCATTTTTTTTCAAAAAGTAAACCTCCACTGATAGGTTTGCATCTACTCTCAAAAAGAACACATTCCTTTCAATATTGCATTAATGAAATTAAAAGCTGTAACTTTGGACAACTCTTATAGTCTTATAGTTTCAATGCTAGGAGGGAATCGAGTTTAACCTGGATTTTGACCCAACTTTTTTATATATTAAAGGGTCTCGTTGAGCTTCTGATAAAACATTCCAGCCCTTGCCAGTTGGAGTAGCACAAAAACCACCATACTACAGTTCTTCCCTCTGATTTAAGTTCAGTAAGCTCTGGAAGGTAACACCATGAATTTTAGAGAAATTACTGGCAAACGTTAGCACCTTATCTTGTTTTCAAAACATTCTACACTCCAGAATATTTTAGGCCACTTTACTTGTTGATACTTCAGTGGTTTGATACATAGCGGAACTACTTTCTGAAAAGTAATCCAGTAGATTAACACAGTCCTCGGAAAGAAGATACTTGAAGCATATACCACTATTTGACCATCCCGTTTTACGCTAGGCTAGCCTGGGGATGAAAGACAAATAATATCATTGAGCCGATTACAACTTCTGGCACAGTATACCTCAATATTCGAGAAGTTACAGATCACTTTTTTTTCTTTTTTTTTTTTTGCCTCACGAATAAGTACTACCCATAAAAGGCTTTTCGACCATTCACGAAAAAATGATGTAAGGCACTACTTCTGTATTCCAGGTCAAAAGAATTTTAAGTTATGAGCTTCTATAACGGATGAACACATGTGATTTTCAGTGAAAAAATTTCAGCCTGATGCGGTTGGGTTTTTCGGCCTCGCGGCCCTAACAGGCTAACCAATTTCCACTAGTCGATCACTTGATTCTACAAGCTTCCCAAACACTTTTGGAGTCCTTGTATTTCCTCATGGTCTGATGTCAGCATGTTGTCGCGAGACGAATGGTGTGCTTTAAAATACTTGGCAGTTGTCTGAGCGGCTTCTGCAGAAAACAGTCGGGCGATGGCCTGATGCTGCATACGACCCTCGACCTCAGAGGTTATCCAAATAGTGCATCACGAGCACCAAAGTACACATTCATCTATAAATGTTCGCTTATTTGACACTGTAGTGGATCAATTTGAGCTAGCAATAATCCAATCAACCCAATTCATACAAACAAAATAAAAATGTCATCTGTTACTGGTTTCTACAGTCCTCCAATTTCTTACTTCGGTGAAGGTGCTTTGGAAGAAGCTGCCGACTACATCAAGACTAGAGAATTCTCTAGAGCCTTGATTGTCACTGACCCTGGTATTGTCAAGATTGGCTTAGCTGCCAAGGTTACCAAGTTGTTGGAAGACCGTGGTCTAACCGTCGCCATCTATGACCAAACCCAACCAAACCCAAACATCGGCAACGTTGAAGATGGTCTAAAGGTTTTGAAGGAAAATAACAGTGAAATCGTCGTTTCTATCGGTGGTGGTTCCGCCCACGACAACGCCAAGGCTATTGCTTTGCTAGCAACTAACGGTGGTGAAATCAAGGACTACGAAGGTGTCAACAAATCCAAGAAGTCCTCTTTGCCATTGTTTGCCGTCAACACTACCGCTGGTACTGCTTCTGAATTGACCAGATTCACCATTATTTCTAACGAAGAAAAGAAAGTCAAGATGGCTATCATTGACAACAACGTTACTCCAGCTGTTGCTATCAACGATCCTTCTACCATGTACGGTTTGCCACCTTCTTTGACTGCCGCCACTGGTCTTGACGCTTTGACTCACTGTATTGAAGCTTACGTTTCCACTGCAGCTGACCCAATCACTGATGCTTGTGCTTTGAAGGGTGTTGATTTGATCAACGAAAGTTTGATTGCTGCTTTCAAGAATGGTTCTGACAAGAAGGCTAGAACTGACATGTGTTACGCCGAATACTTGGCTGGTATGGCTTTCAACAACGCCTCTTTGGGTTACGTTCACGCCATTGCTCATCAATTGGGTGGTTTCTACCACTTGCCTCATGGTGTCTGTAACGCTGTTCTATTGCCTCACGTTCAAGACTTCAACAAGGCTTGCGAAAAGGCTGGTAAGAGATTGGGCGATGTTGCTGTTCACTTCGGTCTAAAGGAAGGTACTGCTGAAAGTGCCATTGAATACTTGCACGGCATGAACAGATCTCTAAATATCCCAAGAAACTTGAAGGAATTGGGTGTTAAGCCAGAAGACTTTGAAATCTTGGCCGAAAACGCTATGGTTGATGCTTGTCACTTGACCAACCCAATCCAATTCACTAAGGATGAAGTTATTGCTATCTTGAAGCAAGCTTACGAATACTAATGAGTTTCGTTGTAACTATTTTGCTGATTGATGTTTTATCGATCGTTCTATAATTTATTTATTTGTTTATTTATTTAAGTGTGCGCGCGTAACAGTGCTCTAAATGACTTTTTACGACAGTTATACTTTTTAGGTTTTTGAGATTTGCCAAGCAAGACTCGGCGATACATACGGCGGGATCACGACACATAAAAAAAAATCTTGAGCGGAACGGCCAATAACATGAATAACAAAACTAGGTAAGATATTAGCCTTTTCTAGAGTTAAATACTTCTGTGATCAACGCAATAAACATCAGAACAAATATTGAGAAAAAACACGTCACGATCTTTACTGTATACTAGTACGTTCTCAGCAAAATTAATTATCAAGATTCTTAGCAGAACTTTTTAATATTCCTCTTAATTGGGGCCGCTGAAGATCCTTCTGGGTCGAACGGAATTATTGATAACTACAAGATGGTATAGTAACTGCCCGATTCAAAATCGACAAACAGTCTAATCTAGGCAGATTTTGTTTTTATCACCAATCTGTTCAGACACTTTCCCTAGCTCATAGATGTTCTGCTCCACCTTTTCTGTGTCACTTTATTCATTTTAAAGCCAGGTGCATATGAAGAAAGCCTTTTCCCAGGGTTCAAAAGTATGTCAAGATGAGTAGAAAGTGTTCATATTCATATTTACCGAACGTATAGGAGAGTTGAACGAACGGCTTCTGAAGCATCTAATATTTCGTTTCACTATAAGTTACTGCATTTGAAGATTTTCAGATTAAGTACTTTTCTTTTTTTTCTCTTTTTGTTTCCGAATCTAATGAGAAACTGATTATTACATTCTAGTTCGAAATCATCCGAAATCATCCATTTATTATTCAGCTCAGTAGACTGAGTAAGTACTATTGGGTATTAAAGAGAATATTACTATGGAGGGTCAATTAGGACACATGGTAAATTTAATTGAATCTCATAATAGAAATCCATCAGAGAATAGGTAGGAGGGTCCATGAATTCCGGTTTCTACTTGCGTAAAAAGTTACTTAACCATCCAAACCATCCAAACCATCCTGTGTTTAGAATTTCGTATCATATGATTGGATGGATTTCATCCATTTTTTTGGAGATACCTGTACGTATTTTTTTCAGCACATTCACAAAGGTCAAGTTGTTTTTTTAACGTTAAGAGTGACACATAGCTTTCACATTCGGTACTGTTAGAAGGAAGCTCTCTAGTAATAAGAATAGATTGTATTATTAGTCTGTGCTTTCTAGATTCTATGCACAGCACGCATGTGTATATTTGGTAATATCAATTTATTTACGTATGAATTTTTATAATTTTTAAGAAATTTTGGTGCACTTCAAAAAGGGTTGAAGGTTTTAAAGGATGTAATCATATAAAAAACATAATAAATTTTTCGATATCCAGCACGGTATAGTTAGTTTACATCAACAAGAATAAATTCCCATATTAATCTTGCACATTATTCTGTCCGAAAGTTTCTTTCAAATTTTACAGAGTTGTGGTAAAATAAAAGATCTCAATTTTATATACTTTATGCCCATTGGGAAGATATGAATGAATATGCCACTAATCATCAGTTTCGTCACACGAACTTAGAAATATGTCCTGATCGTCAATCAATCTAGGGATTTATAGATATTTGGTTTGACATTTATCCAAGGGCTTATCGTTAATAGCAAAATGATCATTTTTCATTATTGTATCTGTGATGATGAACGTCAATATAATTTGTGACCAAAGTCAGGATGTCAATAAATAATCGAATAGCTCTAAAATCAAATTGATAAAGCAGAAAATGGAAAAAAATGTACCGGAATACTATCAATACTTTCAACATTGATTGACTTCATCTTTTATCTGAGATTTTTACTTGTGGAGAGCTACAATATAGTTAAAAGTACAAATGCCCTCTTTCATGGAGTCTGTTACTAAAATGGTAAAAATTATACTGCATCTAGTATGATAATGCCTAAATTAAGAAATTTTGTCCTTTTTCTTGACATTCTTCCCATACAGCTCTTTAAAAAGTACTGATGGCCAACCGAGTTTGTGTAGAGCTTAATATCATTTCCGCAGTGTACCAATAATAGTTTTACCAACAAAACCCGGTCAAAGGTTAGCAAGCAAAATTAAAGAAAAAAAACCAACTTTTATCAAATTCGATATCCAGAAATTTCTATTGCTTTCCCTGTGTTTATTTTTTACACCATGTCATTTCAACAAACATTTTTGACTTAGAATGATTCGATTGGAACGAACCGACACCACCTTGTCTTGCCGATGACTCCAACAGATAAATATATAAAAAATTTTTTATACTTACTGATAACCATTTGGATTTCCAAGCAATACCTAGGAAATCTCGCATCAAAATATTTCTCCTTTTTAATGAAGCTATAATCGCTTGTACTAGTATAATTGTGGGACTAGAGTCACCTAGAAGACATT
This sequence comes from Lachancea kluyveri NRRL Y-12651, assembly GCA_000149225.2. NCBI lineage: Eukaryota > Fungi > Ascomycota > Saccharomycetes > Saccharomycetales > Saccharomycetaceae > Lachancea > Lachancea kluyveri. Next base: position 1,225,719 of record CM000689.1, on the reverse strand, counting down.
TTTAGTTGCTAATAGCAAATTATATTTAAATAATAGCTCTTCAAATAGGAAATGTTTACCTAAGACGTATTAACACTCCATTTTGTAAAAAAAAAAATAGAGTTAAATGTGTTTTTCCTTTAAATCCTTTAGCGCTATGATAGTAAAGAGAAACCCATTAAGGTGCCAAATTAAATAGTCCATTTTGCCATTCTTTTTAATACTCTAAGTAGAGGGCCTTCTTAACAAGCAACGACCTAGTAACAACAAATTCGAACCAGGATTAAGATTCCATGTATTTTGGCTCCTCATACTACCGTATCACGGGCCCACCGTACGACTCAATACATTTTGGTCTATTTTGCCATTCTTAACTGTAATAGTTTTAAGGGATGAAGCATATATGTACAAATCACAATATTAAGACTTAAATGATATAGAAGTAGCAAAAAATTCAGAATTAACACAGTTTTACAACGTCGTCTGCGGGTCTGTACTATACCGGAAAAATATAACAAAGCTGCAAGCCAGATACAATCTACAGCATTACAGTACAGTACAGTACAGTACAGTACAGTACAATAGGGGATGTGATTATTGCATAGCTTCTGGTAAAAGGTCATGTTTCAGAGCAAGAAAATCTAAAGTATAAATTTGTGGTCAGAAATACAAGCATTGCTGGAAAAGGTTTCTTATAAAAATGGTATCCACCATCCAAGTGATACAAGCTGTTTTCTAACCCGAGTAACTAATCACCTAGCTCTTTTTTCATATATTCCAAATCTTTATATGTAACTGCCGAGCCTCCGCATGCAATCACAACAATCACGTCATCTTCAGTTAATTCTTTGCCAATATAAAGTGGTAACAATTCAGGATGATAGCAGGAGTATAGCGATGCACCACAAGCTGGCTCTACAACAATGCCTGCATCATCTGCAAAATTTAGGCATGTCTCAATAACCTGTGAGTCTTTCAATAAAATAGATTTCGACTCATACTTTCTTGCATTTTCAAAAGCTTTCTCGGAGATGTACGGCGAAGCTAGGGACGAGGCCACGCTAGTTAATGATTCCAAAACAACTGGGTTTCCACTATTGAGTGATTTATTCAAAACATCACAACCTTTAGTCTCAATCGCAAGTATTGGAATTCTATCGGCCAACTGGTGTGTTTCAAGTCCTTTTACGATCCCATTGTAAAGGCCTCCACCACCAACACTGCACACAATTGCCTTGACCTTGTCAATAGAAACATTTTCCTCTTTCAACTGAGCAACAACCTCATCAACGATTGTCGAATGGCCCTGCCAAATGATTGGATTATCAAAGGGATGGACGTACAATGGCACTACTTTTGATACGTCCACCTCTTTCATGACTACTTCACGTAAGTACTCATCAGCCATACCCCAGTGCTTTCCGTAAACAAGTACTTCTGCCCCAGTCTTTCTTATCTTCTCCACCATTCTAGATTTGGTGGTTCGAGGCACAACCACGGTACAATTAATCGAAAACGTTTGCGCTGCTATAGCGGCAGCTAAACCAGCATTGCCGCCAGAGCTCGAGAATACGGCCAGACTCTTGCCACCATCTCTCCGAGCTTTTTCGTAACTCTTCTTGACCAAATAACCAATGCCTCTGGATTTAAAACTGCCACCGGGCTGTAAAAACTCGTATTTCAAGAAAAATCGGGGAGCTCCATCAGTAGTTGTTAGTACTCGAGGTAATAACGGAGTTTTGTTGTAAAAAGATAGTTCCAGCGACATTAGTTAAGTTATGGAATCTCTGTGATTCGCATCTTAACGGTTCACTTACAAAGTGCTTTAATATCCCCTCGAGTTTGCAGTCAAAAGGCAAATCTAGCACAATCATTAGTAAGCCTCGCACCATACCAACATATTAAAGTTTGCCGAAGGAATAAAAAATAAGTATTACAATAAGCAAAGCCGGGATGAGTGAAGCCCATATCAAGTAATTGCTGTTTCATCTTATGAAACACTATGTAGAGACTAAAATTCTTTAACAGAAGGTTGTTTACATTTACGTAAGCGACATCTGAGAATTACAGGGGTTTTCCGGCCATTTGGACAAACTGCTCGTCTCGAGATAGTCAAATCAATATACCTAATTAATATAGAGTAGGCTCAATAGTAGCATAGGTATGAGATCACCAAACTCTACATATATTCAAGTAACTAATAGTTGGTGTATTGAAACGCTTAGAAATCTTATACATATAGTTCCTAATGAAAAAGACGTGATTTGTGCTACTAACAACTTTCATATGGTGCGAGAGTCCAACTTTTTTACTTCGCTTCATTTTAAACTACAACTTGCAATAATTCAGTTGAAAGTATGGGCATAGTTTCGTGAGCGCACGAAGTTCACCGAACTTCGAATTATCACACATAGGTAAAAAGGACCCTGAGACATAGTGTATCCAAACAAGTGATGTTTATTCTCCAAGTAATCTAGCTACAAAGTGGGTAGTTCAAGTCATTTTTGTAAAGGGAGAAAACCAATGGTAGGTAAGGTGGAATTTCTGAGATGAGAATAGTTAGGATCCTTGTAAAAAACTGTATTCAGTTACTCCGCATTTTTAGCTCAATCATTAATAATTCCAGAATTCCATCGAGCCATCATTGTACTTTAAAACATCGAAAGTCGGCTATGTAAACAGATTTTCTCGATCATAAGGAAACTTTTTTAGATTACTACCCAACACTTTTTTATTACCACCACAAGCTTGCCCAGTTCCGATATACCCCATACAATATTTCTTTTTGAACCGATCGAAAGCGCCACTTAGTTTCCTGATTCACATCCCATAGTTTCCGTAGCTGCAGCATCTCATAGACTAGTGTCAGTAAACGCTTTCCCAAAGACTTTCTTCTTGAGCAGTTCACTAAAATCAAAGACATAGATGTAACATAGCTCATTTTCGTTTTCACGCATAGAAAAAGCTGTGAGTATGAACCTGGTGTTGGAATCATCTATAGAACTTCCAAATAGTTGCATTGGAAACACATCGTTACCCAAATGGTAGCATGTCCAGGTATGCCCTCGATCCAAAGAGTAGTAAACATTACTGGTTTTGCTTTCCCCGGATTTGTCTGGAATAGCGAGAATAATATCACGGCTTTCACTGAAAGCATACTTCATCTCCATATCAAAGGCTTTTGTCCAACTAATGCCACTATCTCTAGAGATGTACGTTTGCAAATCATCTGAATTGGACTGATGCCAATCTGAAACTAATCCAACAGACATCAAAACTCCGCTAATATTACGTTTAGAGCAACCATTCCACAAAAACGATTCATTTGTGTAGACTATTTGTAATGAGCAATTTTCGATAGGCTTAAAATCACAATCGCACAATTCCTTATCTTTAGGGCTTTGTAATCGTAGCTTTGTCCAGGTTTGGCCTTTATCGATAGATATTTCAGAAGATTTCCTTGTCGTCTCAGATTCTGCTAAATATGAGCAATATGTTTTGATAACAATGCCTTTCAATTGGTCAACCACCATTATATGGTAATACTTGTAGAGCCCCGCGTCTTCGGGAGGTACAGACGTCAATTCAAAAAAACTGAGGCCAGTTGAATCTGAAATTAACAATGAAGTCTTACCAGCCCGATCCTCCTCATTCGAGACTTTATTGAACGTTAACAAAATTTTGTCCCCAACACTTTCCAAATTATCGAACATTGAATAGATTGGTGAAGGTAGCCGAGCCTCATGGAATTTACAACCATCTTTTGAAATCCATATTTTAATGCGTGAATCATCACTTATACCATCTCTAGTAAATACGAGGACGTAGTCTTTTAAGATTTCTAGCATATCTATTCTGTAGCCGTCAAACTGATCTACTTTCGTAACCGTTTTACCAAAATCAACAGTCTTAAACAATTTTTTTTTGAAAATACAATCATATGGCGTATTATCAGAAGGAACTTCGAATAGGCACAAAATGATCGATTCATCTCTGAGTTTAGAATCCTTTGTTGCGCTAATAAACTCGCATCTACTAAAATGGATTGTCTTGGAAGAATAGCTAGATTCAGACGGGAGAATTCTGGTAAAGCTTTTACCGCCATCATTTGAGAAAAAGGAATAAGCCATACCAATTGTAAAATATGACATGGTTTTGTCTTCGCGTGATTCACAGCACTTGGTAGTATAGGTACTGGAATCAATTATTATATGGTCCTTATTGAAAGGATGGGTTTTACAACTAAAAGAAGCATGCAATTCTTTTGATGATTTTTCCATAGGAAGGCTAATTTTCTGCCAGCTCAAACCTTGGTCATTGGTAATATAAACTGCCTCGTCACTACTGGCAAATGCTCTCCAGTTGAAAAAGGGGTCGGTCTCAATTTGCTTGACTTTGACATCCGAATCAATACCTTTAGCGTAGCTCAAGGTGATACCGCAGTCGTTGGAGCAGAGTAGTCTGGATTTTTCTATCAGTAACAGTGTTGATGTTTTATTTAAAATTGTTAAGTAGCTTACATCTTCTACCATCGTCACCGAGACACTGGGCTGGAGGGCAGGGTCCAACAAAAGTATATCGGAAGAAGACATTGAGCCATGGGAAAAAAAGCTATTCCAAAGAATGAGTAAAATCTTAGTCCAGGCCTCTGGTGTTATATATCTGAAGAGCAAAGTAAGTACTTCACTGCCATTTTTCCGAATTTTTTTTAAGCTTTCAAGTTTTAAGATTTCAACAGTCCGCTTTTCCGTCACCTGAGTAACACGTAAGCTGGATTTCAGGCCCGAAGAGCATGAAAGTTGAGGCTTTCATAATAATTATATTGCAATGCACTGCATTATACCTCCTTTAGGAGATATATAATTACCGGCTGCGTATCTCTGGTGAACTGGTTATGAGGTAAATCGGGTACCGGGTATAACAAAAACTGTCACATTATGGAATTGTAATAGCGTGGCTTCCAATGAATAAAAAAATTCCAAAGACATTCTTCTAATAGCCGAACACAGAAACCTGAGTTTTTGGAAGCTGACAGTGATGCATGAAAGATTACTAATCGATTATACGCTGCAATCTGCCTCTAAAAAATCGAGTTAAGAAATATCGTAAAGCTTAAATTCTCTTGCCAGCTGGCAACAAAAGCAGCTAGATCTACATTGTAGCCTTTGATTAAAGCCAATTACTATAACTGTAAGCTAAAGCTAAAAAAGTCAAGAACACTACTGATTTTGTGGTTTGATCTTTTTTTCTATACCCGGAAATTAAACATCTGTATTGCAATAAGTGGTGTACTCAATTTGATTTTAAACTAACATTTTAAAAAACTAAAATAAAAGAGTGCCTAATTACATCAGAAAAGTATAATAGAGATTTGTTTCTAGTTCAGACCTGATCAAAATGCCCGCTTTCAGTCGTTTATTCTGAGGCAGGTTTGTTGGTGAGTGCAAAGGTTTAGCTCTGACTCTTTAAATCGATATAATAACGGTGTTTTTCACATAATAGCATCTTTAATAGTAACTTTTATCCATAATTTCACGTAATAAGACGAAGATAGCTACAATTCAGTCGTCAATGCTCTTTTCTTTTGAGCAAAGAGAGAGAGAAGGTACAGGGCTACGCTTTTAAACAAATCCCGGTGGTTGTAAAAAAAATCCGATGTGCCATATTTAGTATAAGAACTCGAATTGCTCGTCAACTGCCAGGAGCGAATTATGAGTTATTCAGCACAAAGAAGAATACCAGTTATCAGGTTTGTACTCAGGTTTTAAATTCAAATGCATTGCTTTTGGCACTAAACTAACACGGCTTAAGTCTGTGACTTTAGCCTACCCTATGAGCACGTAACCATGATCTTGGAAAGGAAAGCGGATCGACCTGAGTTTTCTGCCAATGTGTCTTTATAGTAAAATACTTCACCAAACGTCCAATAGAGTAGTCCATTCCTTATGGACTATAGTGGCATGCAGATCTCTAGCTAAAAAACAGGAAATCTCGCTGAACTATAGATACAACATAGATCTAAAATGCCAATGAGAAGCAACTGAAAGTGTCCATTTGTTTCGTTCTCTTACTGGTTTGCACTTTTGCCAGCACTTCTATAACTATCTTTCGTTTCAGTCTCGTCAGTACTGCTACATTAGATGATAAACCTTTGGGTGTAATATTTGGTGTTACCAAAAAGTAATACAATGGTTTTTGTTACATTGTATTTCGAATGTTCTCTTAAAAATATGTGCTTACACTTCGTGATCTTGAAAATAAAAGTAAACAGTTATTTATACAGTAGACATCATCATTAAGGATGTTTCTGCAGCCGTTAAGATTAGCAGAATTTTCATTTAGTTTCTTTCGTAAGAAAATCTCAGAGTTATTAAACTCAGAAGGTTTTCGATTATTTCAATGTCTGCTGAATACAATCACGATACGATGGTTGTCAGCGTTATCACAAGCGACGACTTTTTTTTTTTGACTATAATTCTAAGCTTCGAAAAAGAACTTAACCACACAACAAAGAATACCTTTCACCATTGTGGTCAATAAGAATGAATGTCGATTCCGCAAATACCAGAGCTTCCTCCGATATGACCCTAGAGTTCTACCGCAAGGCTTTGAACTTCAATGTCATCGGACGCTATGATCCAAAGATCAAACAGTTACTATTTCACACGTCTCATGCCGCCGTTTATAAGTGGGATTGTTCTACAGATGGCTGGAGTAAACTAGAATACCAGGGAGTATTAGCCATTTACCTACGAGATGTATCCAATCATGAAGATCTGTTACCAGTGCTTGGCAATAACGACAACACCGTGATGACAGGTGCAACAACAACCCAGCAAAATGGTATCGGCAGTGAAAGTCCTAGTTCACAACTTCTGACAGGTCATGATATTTATAACTATGGCCTAATAATCATTAACAGAATTAACCCTGATAATTTTTCTTTAGGAATAGCTCCCAATAGTGCTATCAATAAAAGGAAGATTTTCAATCCAGAGGAAGACGTCAGACAACCCCTGCACACCATGGGTGTTGAAGTGAAAGATGACCTTTTAATTATCAAGAGTCTGACGCGCGAAGTGTTTGGAATATGGATCCACAATGAATCTGATAGAAACAATATTTACGAATTAATCAAGTATCTCCTGGAAAATGAGCCCAAAGACTCTTTCACTTGACTCGTTCCTTTTTATTATATGTACAACTTGTATAAATTAACTACTTTTTCTTTGCAGTGCGCTTCTTTTTTGGAACTCCCTCTCCAGGAAGTGTCTTACCTGCGACACCATCCATAGTATTTGCACCGACCTGATTACTAGCAGGCGTAGTTGCCTTTTTCGTAGTTTTACGCTGCCTTTTTGGCTTAGATTTTTCATCGTCGACGGTCCGCTTATTGTTCTTGCCCTTTTGCAGCTGTTGCTGTTCTAGTACTTGCTGTTGTTGGTGCAAAGCCCTCTGTTGTTTCAACTGTTGTGGAGTTAATGGAGCAGCCATCGATATTCTAGTGTTAAAAGAGCTTGGAGTAAGATTGGCACTCATTGCCTGTTGTTTTCTTTTTTCCTTATTAATACGCCATTGTTCGACAAATTTTAATCTCCCAAATTGGTTGTTTTCATTGTTAGCCGTTGAACCGACTGCAGCAGCAGCTGCTACAGCAGCAGCTGCTACCGAGTTGGTATTACCAGATGGACCAGGTGTGCTGGAGGTAGAAACTGAGCCGTTTTTCCCCCCATTCTTCATTGGGTTGGACGACATCTGCGCAGCATTTTTTGCAAGAGAAGCTGCTATCGTTGACATGGTAGTCGTTGTAGTTCTTTCACTCATTATCAACATCATCTGCTCATAGCTAGAACTATGTTGCGGCAACTCTTCATGTTGTTCAATATGTCCGACTTTACCTTTAGTACCATCCCTTGTAGATAAGGGACGGTGGGCATGCTTTAGTGATTGACTCTTCTCATCCCATTCTGGTATACTAAATGACGAATCGTCTAGTTTGTCACGATTTTCATATGGATTCAAAGGAACTTCTAGCTTCAGATTTCTTTTCGAAAGCGTCAAAACCTCTGCTTCCAATTGTTGATAGATATTGTCTGAAAATCGAGTGTGATCCGCATAGGAAAGCATGTCATAATAGTGCGTGAGGTCATTTGGTTTTAGAAGAGTTCTATAAACTCTGGGGCGTTTGAAAGTAGTAACCTGTTCTTTTTGTTCTTTGCCCTGGCCATCAGAAACACGCTTATTTTTATCCTTTTCAGTATTGTGGGAAGGAGAAGATGTCGGTACTGGTGTTTCGTTTTGAGGAGAGTGTTGTGTTTGTGCGACAGGTGTAGTTTGTTGTTGTTGTTGTTGTTGTTGTTGTTGTTGTTGTTGTTGTTGTTGTTGTTGCTGCTGCTGTCCTTGGGGTTGTTTCACATCCACAGTGTTCGTATGATCATAAACTTGTAGTATTAGGTTACCTTCATAGAATTGTATATTACAATCCCTCAGAACCTCCATTATAGACTCTGGAATTCTACCTCTTGCGACATATTCCAAGAACTCCTTCAAAGTTTCATTGTTTTTGTTTAAGATTAGTCCATCACTAGCACCTTGAGGAGCCCTTTGTTGCTGCTGTAAACGAGTATTTGCTGGAGCGCAGATCTTGTAGTTGTTCTCATAGATGTGAAATTCGAAACTCGGTCTGAACTGTTCGTACTTCTTCAATACCGAATCCGAATCTTCAGCAAAGTTGTACAGCCGTCTAGGTTTACTGTTGATATTCATCAAGAGTTGGTAGAATTGATTTTCGTAGTTCTGCATTGCTTGCTGTTGCTGTTGCTGCTGTCTTAATCTTTGTTGTAATAGTAATCTCTGCTGCTGCTGCTGTTGCTGTTGCTGGGCTGTTTGTGATTGCGTCTGCTGAGGCTGCTGTGGCATAGCTCTTTGGTTCATAGCATTTACAGCCCCGGCTGGGGGGACGCTACCTCCACCGGCATTCACCGGAATCCCAAATCCACTACCGTTCATCATTCGATGGACTTTCTTTTCTCCGCAGCGGTTGGCCTTTCTCAATTGGTTTCTTCGAGGCCTTGAGGCGTCTTTCTTGATAATTGTAGCTCGCTCTTCGCGAGATGATTCTGCGGGTTCGTTACCCGGCAACGAAGTCCAACTGGCATAAACCAAATGGGACAGGGAATGGCCTGAAATCAATAAAAAAGAAAGTTATAGATAACATAGTTAAGTGGGAGTCTACATAGCACCTTTCCACAAATCTTGCAACCCAAACAAGGAAGTTGCAACACCTGCGAGGGCAACTGAACCATCTTGTGAGTTCAAGAACTTCAAATTATTCAACACGATAAAGGTATCGACAGAGTCCCAAACCAACCTCCTGAGGGCTTGGAATCTTTCTTCGTAGGACTTGTACAACAGCTTCTTCTCATCGGCATCGTTGTCTTCAACCAAAGAGGTGATGCGCCGTTGAGAGAGCTGGATTTTGCGCAAATCTAAAACGAGACCACTAATCAAGCCCGCCAACCAACACCAGTTGGTCCAGCGTGGAACCTTCGTACCAGTAGTCTTTGTGACGGGCACGAGCCTCAAAATACGCAGCAAGTTGACTTGATCCAAACTCAAGTACCCGACGTATGCTATATTCTTTGCGATGTTACCCCAACGTAATATGGCGTCGCCTGATATCTTGTTGTCGTAAAACTTAGAAGCAGCTTGTAAATGATTCAAAGGCTTCAAGAATCTCAAAATCTTCCTTACCGTGGTGAACTCGCCCTGTAATTGCTTAGCCAATACAGAGGAGTATTGGAAGCTTAAGAAACGGCATAAGTACTGCAACAAACGCAAGGCCTTCTCCCTGCCCGCAGTAGAGTCTAAGAACTTGACTAGCCTAGTAAGAGTAGGATGGTAAACAACAGTATCGCAGACCATGATCTTCTGCTGATTGGAAATAGATGTTGCAGAAGTGGATTTCTTCCCCGGGAATGATAATTTGTCTGCCTTTATATATTTTATTTGCTCCCCTCGGGCCGAAGGACCCTCACAATAGACGCGAACCGATGCCAAAAGTTTTCTTTGAATAAACAGAGCTAACTACTCCCGGGCTAAACGGCCAAACACAGATATATAGCGTGTTCTTGTCAGAAGATATGAGCTACTATGATATCGATGATATTCTTGCAGATGCCTCCAAGTTTCCTTGCAAGTTTAACTATGACATTCCCGGATTGGGCTACCTAGAAGGGAACCCGGGGAAATCTATCAGAAAAAACGCCAAACTAGAGCTACCTTTATGGCTTGCACGTATCTTAGCAATTGTTGGCGGTGAACAGGAGCACGAAGATGAAGAAGCCCTCCCTTTTGTAGAGCTTTTGGCTCCAGAGACTTTTTCTAGCAGGGTGATTAACGCGATCAAGTCTGGTGCTTCGACTTTAGACGTGCATTCCATTAGCGCACATTTCTATTCCCTGGCAATCAAATGGGCAACCTTGTTCAACGACCAAGAGCTTGTCAAAGTTTTGAACGATATGTTGGTTGAAAGGGGCCAAGAAATCAGCAATTTCGCGTCTAGCGTGTCTACAGACAGCCACATGCACTCAGAAACCGGTACGTTTATGTTGACACTAGACGAGTTTGAGAAACAGCTCTACAGGGATGCCCACGAAAGCTGTAAAGAAATGAAACGTTGGATGTTTCAGAAGTAGTTACAACAACAAAAAAAAAACTTTGTATATTAGTCTATTCTACATAGATATGGATACGCCTAGAATAATCCATCCTCACCGTCACTATTTTCTGGTGTTTCTACACTGGAAGCTTCCGCTTCCGCTTCCTTCTCATCATCCAAAATACCAGCTTCCTCATCACTGTCGTCGATAAACTCGTTTGAGAGTTGGGTCTTTTTTCCCTTTGCAGGGGTAGTCGGTTCCTCAGCTTCTTCTTCAGTCACAGCAGGCGCTCTCTTAGTTCTTCTCTTTTTCTTAGGAACAGCACTTTCATCTTCGTCTTCTTCGTCGTCTCCATCGCCATCTGCCTTCTTGGATTTTTTAGCTCTTTTCTTTGTCTTCCTTTTCTTTTTACCACTGTCCCCAAATTCTTCATCTCCACTTTGTGGTAAGTTGTCTTCGTTGTCGTTGATAATAGAATCCAACTCTGCACGTTCTTGCATCAACTTTTGTGCTTCTTCTTGTAATTTCTTAAATTCTTCGGCCTGCTTTGCAATCTTAATCCTTTCTTCTTCTTCCTTCTGTTTCAATTTTTCTTGCTCCTTCAGTTCGGTTTCCTCCATCAATTTACGAGCATTGGCCAATTTCTCAGAAACTTCAGATTGATATTCTCTTTGTTCTTTGATACAACGATCTAATGCACTTTTCATAGTGGTTTCTCCCAATTGAATACGTTGTTCTAGTTCTTCTAATGGCATGAAATTGCTCTTACTTTCTACGAGTTCCCTCAACAAAGAAATCGCTTCGTTTAACCCACTTGTTGCATACTCTAAGTCTTCTAAGGTTCTGTCCTTAGGGCTAGATCTCCTCAAGCTTTCTGCGATCTGGAATTGCAATAGAGCAAAGTTAAATTTCAAACTAGGCAACATTTCGCTGTGCTCTTTACCACCCTCGATCTCTATGGCACCCTTGGCATATTCTAAAGACCTTTTAAAACAGTGCAATGACTTCTCTTTAACACCACGAGAGTACCAAGCCCTGCCCAACAAATTTAAAAGCGAGGATTTGTTTCTTTCACTACCAAACCTTTTCAGCGCTATCTCGTAGTTCTCAATAGCCTTTGCATACTCTTTCATTTCAAGCAAGCAGTGACCCAAATTAATGTGAACAGCTTCGTTATCTAACGAATCTCTCACTTTCCTCAAAATATCCAAAGCTTGACCATAACGTTTATTCTCTGCAAAAACGATAGCCAGCCCTTGTGCTGCAAAAATATTTAGCGGGTCTAATTGTAAAACCTTTTGAAATAACTGGATGGCCTTCAAAAATGCCTGCTTGGATTTTTCTTGGTCTTTCGAAGATGCAGATTTTTTTGCGTCTCTAGAAATTGTGATGTACAAGTTGGCCAGAGAAATCAAGGCATACAAATCATGTGAATCATATTTCACCAATGTCTCTCTGTTATGGTTGGTTTCCAAATTCTCACCCTTTTCATTGACCTTTTTCGTGGCTACATTCTTCAAATACCAACTATGAAATGAACGGACTTCCAGGTTACCTTCATTTTTTGACAAAAGGTCCTCCATTACTTCTGCACGGTCTTCAATTTTTGACTCCATAAATTTCAAGAACACAGACCTAATCTTAGCATGAATATAGGCCGGATGAGAGGATAATATTTCTTCATAAATTTCTTCCGCCTTTCTTTTATCCTGTGGCTCTAAGGTACGCGCAACGTTATATTTCACGGTTATAGAAACATCAGAAGTATCTGGCGTAGCTTGTAAAGCCTTTTCGAAGAAATTGTCGGCGTTTTTCAGATCACCGGTAATAAAGTGGAAACAGCCCAAGTTATTTAGGATCTCTAATGGAACCTCTGCTTTTCCACCAAATTTTATTTGCTGAACGACCTTAGATAAATACTCCAGGGATTGCTTGTATGAACTTTGAAGCTCACAGAGTTGTGACAGTACTAGGTAAGCTTTTAAAATCACAGGTTGGTTTTTCTTAGTTTTGGTTAACTTAATGTATTTTTCCAAAAACTGCGTTGCTTTGATAATATTTTTTTCTTTATCAGACCTCGACAAGCTGGATTTTGGATCGAGACACTTTGCAGCATATAATAAACCTAGAATATAGTTTAACTCTTGAATACTCTCCTTAGTTTTGTAGATGTTTTCAAAAGTTAAGATACTTTCCTCAACCAACTTGTTTTGAATTTGAGTTTGACCTAGCCCAAACTTAGCTAACAAATTGTCCTCATTTCTTCTCAAACTTTCTTGGAACATCAGGAAAGCTTTACGGTAATCTCCTAGCGAGTAATGGGCCCTGCCACACCAGAAGGAAGATTCTGACAAAACCTCGTCGGGGATCAATTGGGATAATTTAGAGATTTTGGATTCGTAAATATCGATAACCTTCTTGGTATCATTCTTCAAATAGAAGTAAGTTTGCAACAATGTCAACAAAACCGGGCTCTCTTTATCTTCTGCATACAAATCGTTCAGATCTTGCAAAGCCTTGGTATAGTTTTGCTTAAAGGACTCATCGTTTTGAGACTCGGTCAAAGCGTTATAAAACGTTCCCAAAAGAACAAGAGTACGCACGTTGACGTTTTTGTTATTCAATTCTAAGGATCTTTCCCAAGATTTGATAGCCATTTTGTGATCTTTTAGTTGCCAAAAACATAGACCAATACCAATACGAGGATCTGGCTGTAGCACTGGATTTAGCACCAAAAGCTCTTGAAATATTTTCAAACTAGCAACATAATTTTTCTTTTGATATAATAACTTTGCCCTTAGCAGTAGGAACATAACGTTTGGTTTGGATTGTCTACCATTTCTAAGGTCTTCTGCATGAATACCTTTCACAAATAATTCTGAAGTTTCCAAAGCTTTGTCATACTGCCCTCTCTGGTAGTAAAGATCTATTGTGGCAAGCATGTTACCAATCCAAGTAGGATCATAACCGATAGCGTCCTTCAAATGTACTTCGGCTTGAGTCAATTGATTCTCTCTAGAATTCACACTTTCTGTATTGTCTTTGACTAGTCTCAAATAGGCCCAAGTCAGAAACGTGTGTAAAGGAGCAGATTGTTGGCCTTGAAATACTTTTAAAGCCATCTCAATTAATCTGATAGACTCACGAACCATACCTTGATTACAGTAAGCAGTAGCAATAGCTAACCAGTGTTCTTTGTCGGAGCTTTCTTCCACTAATAATGTTTTCAAATCTGCAGGATCTTCTGGCAAATCGTTCTCTAGATCGATACTCACAACTTCTTCAGATGCCTTCAATGGAATATCCAGAGAACTGGCCAGACTAACCACTGGATACTCTGAAACAGCAGTGACAGGAGTGGCAGACATTTCCGTATCAATCAATTGCCTTATTTCTTTAAAAAGTACAATAACTAGCAGTTGTGTATGTAACCACCAATCGACCTCCCAAAATTTTTGAATATTCTCACCACTCGCTTTTTTTTTCCGGGTAACGATGTGGAAAGAAGCTAAAATTTTAAAATAATTTCTTCAAAAGATGTGATGAGCTCTGGTCAATTTGTGAAGCTTTAAGCACAAGCACGTAATGGTTTTCGAAAAGCGTCTTTACATTGGGAATATCCAGAAGGATCAAGAAAACTGTGTAACTGAACTTCAGCACAGATTTGAGCGTTTTGGAAAATGTCTTTCGGATCATTTTGAGTGTCATGAACATTTCGCTTATGTGAACATGCAATTTGACAACGAACAGCAATTCAACAAACTAAAATCAAGCTTTAATAATGTAAAGTTTAAAGGTAATATATTGAGGGTAGATGCGGCGAAGATGGATTGGCATTCTCGTTGGGAGCTGGAGAATAGCGACACGTCTACTGAGACTACTAAGCAACAGCATATGTTGAATCAGCAGTTAAAACATGCCAAAAAGTTGGAGAATATCAACATGTCCTGGAAAGATAGGAGAGAAGTTATTAGAGGTAGAAATAGAACCACACCAAGGAAGAAGCTTCAGTTACGTAACATAACATTCAGAGTGAATGTTAATGGCCATCTAAAAGTTTACAAATGCTATAAGACCAAATTATGGGGTTATGAACGTAACAAAAAAGTTAGAGACCTTGTATACAGATTTGTGAACGCACATTGGAAAGATGGAAATGACCATATCGTCGACAGGTTAGACTACTCCAGAAGCAGAAACCCGATCCACTTTAAAAACAGAGATGGTGATATCTTGACGATGAAGGTAACCGAAAATGCCAACGGTGAAAACGAGGAAGAGGAAGAAAAGATCGATGACATGGAAAAGGAGAAGAACAACCAGATTCTAGCTAGTCTCTTGGGAAATTTTGATTTTGAAAAACCTGTTCAATTAGAAGAGGATGAGGAATATGGTTCTTCAGACTACGAATACGATGCTATGTATAAAGAGACTGCGCCTGTATCCAAAGAGACTCCACAGGACATAGAGTATGTTAAGGAGGGTGAGTTTAAACATGCTGAAACAAATTCCGAAGAAAAGGCTGACGATGAAGATTCCGAACCCATTCCAACGTTTGCTTCAAAATCTGAAAATGCTGCAACTGATATATCTAGTGAAGAAGAATTTATCCCGACCTTCGGCGAGAAAAAGGATACAACTGAAGGTACCGTAAGCAACACTGATACCTTGAGGTCTTTATTTAATCCGGGGGAGTCCAAAGAAAACGTTTTTAAGCTTATCGAAGAATCTGATGAAGATATAAATCATGACAAAGACCTTAAGAAAGAACAAATATCAAATGCAATTCAGGAACAGGAAAATCTCCAAACCAGCGAGCTTCAAATCACAAAACATAACGATAAAGGTTTATTTTTCCCCCATCTTGAATCTCCATTTTTAGTTTCGCAGGCTCAATTGAGTAAAATCAAAAATGCTATGCACAGTGAACAGGATATATTCGCTTCGTGGGACCAACAATTTTGGGATAATAGAGCCACTTGGACTAGGGAGATGAAGCAGAAAAAGAGAGATGCATTGAGACAGTTGAAAAAGAAGAATTCTCGGATGAGAGGTACAGGTGTCTTAGTTTAGTCATAATTACACGTAAAAACTCTTGTTGTATACTAATTATCTGTAGTGAAAAGTCGTTATAAACTAGACTCTTAAAACGCATTTGGGCCAAACTTAGCTGCCATCTCAACAGCAGCCGCACCCCAGTCTTCTCCGTGATTATGCATAGTTTTTCCCGCATCAATACCAGCTCTGGCCATAGCTTGTTCTTCTGTCAAACAGGTTAACAAACCAAAGATCACTGGAATCTGAACCTTATCCTGCAAATTCATCAAAGCTTGGGTGGTCGAGTCTGAAATGTATTCAAAGTGCATAGTACTACCTTTGATCAAGACACCAATAGGAATAACAACATCTAGTGGAGCACCTTTAGCCTTTTGAGCATCAACAAATCTCTTGCTACCCCATGGTAGTTCAAATGATCCAGGAACGGTCTCAACAATAATATTGTCTTCTTTTACACCCATGGAAAGTAATCTGTCAACGGCACCTTTGACTAACGCATCAATAATCACTCTGTTCCAACGAGCATGCACTATGCCCACTCTTAACTTAGAACCATCATATTCTTGATCTAATTGACCCAAACCTTTAACGGCCATTGTTTCTATTAAATTTCTTGATATGGTAGTATTAACGAAGGATCTTGTAACTTCTTACAAACAGTCATACCATAATATTTTTGCCAGATTGTCCTTAACAAGACCAACAATCATTACATACGAATATACATTTCGATTTGAACGTGTCGATATTTGAAGCAAAAGGGTAGCAGTTTTTTGTTGGTGTGAATTTTTATGGCAGGATTCTGTTCTTTCTTTCTTTCTCTCTCTTTTTTTTTGTTATTATTGTACACTTATATGATGTTACATGTTGTATAGCCTTTTCGCTGAGTTTTTGTGTCTTTTCTCACCACTCTTGCCCATCTAGTAAAACTCATTTTCGTTTTCAATTATTTGATCCCTAGCATATTGCGATCCACCTCTAGTATCTTTAGCCTTTGTAGTATCTTCGTCTACGTCACCCAAATCTTCGGGATCTCTGGGAACATTGTTCAACTGCACACTTGGTGCATATTTTGTATGCTCTAGACTGTTGAAAATCGAAATCAAAACCTTGTCCAAATACTCTGGAGAGTTAACGTTAAACATGTTCGAAGGTCTGACGTCTAACTTGTAGTCTGGGCCATAGTATTCATAGTAGTCATTGTAAGGTAATTCTTCATCTAAGACCACATTGTTCAACAAACCTGTTTCGAAAGCCCAAGTTCTAGCAACATTTCTCATAGTGTAACCACCACCACCAACGACCATCATTGGGATACCAAAGGACTTCACGTAATTGACACAGTTGGCGTGTCCCTTCATAGAAAGGTTGAAGCAACCCAAACGATCACCCGATAAAGAGTCACCACCACATTGTAAAACGACTGCAGAAGGTTGATACCATTCCATAATTTTACCAATTACCGGTTCAAATACAGATTTGTAGGTGGCGTCGTCAATACCATCCCTTAAGGGTACATTGACAGAATAGTACTTACCTTTTCCAACACCGGTATCCCTTAGCTCACCAGTACCGGGAAAGAACTCACCGTACTTGTGGAAAGAGCACGTCATTACACGATCAGTGGTATAAAACGCCTCTTCCACACCGTCACCATGGTGAACATCGATGTCAATATACAGTACTCTAGGGTGGTACCTTAGTAGCTCGATGATCCCCAGGACAATATCGTTTAAGTAACAAAAACCAGATGCTTCGGATTTTTTCGCATGATGCAATCCACCAGCGTAGTTGATAGCAACATCACATTTTCCTCTGTTCAAACGAGCTGCACCCTCCATTGAGCCACCACCAGAGATACTACAATATTCGTAAAGACCATCAAACACGGGACAATCATCTCCGACATTAAACTTGACACTTTCCTTTTGGAACATGTTCAAGTTATCTGGGGTAACACGTGATAAAAAGTCAATGTATTCATCAGTATGAAACTGACACATCTCTTGCTTTGTTGCTGGCTTCGCTCTGTAAATTTCCATTTTTTTATACAACCCGTAGTTCATAATTAAAGAATGGGTCATTCTTATTCTATGTGGTTTCATTGGGTGACCAGCACCATAAGCGTAGTTCCCAACGTCCGCATCATAGAAGTAGGCAACTCTCTTTTTTTCATTAGGCTTTACAGTGATCGGATCAAATGGTTTTGGTTCGTAAACCATTTTCAATACTTAGTGCTTTTGTTGTAGATTTGTACGTCGAGGTGGCAGGTAGAAATATTGTTGACCATTCCAGAATAGGTTTGCAGATGCTCGGGTCGGTTAAATCACTATACACGAGTTATATTTGTTACCCTACCATTTCTAACCATTAATTGATTGAATCATTCTGGGATTGAATGATCAAAATAATACTAGTTTAGTGGATCTTTTATTATATCATAAAAAGTGTTTTACTATTCATTTATTACAGGTACGAAAAAATCTTGCATGTCAGTGCTCAAATAATTTTTGAAGAGCATCTCCTTAATGTGATATTCCTCTTTAAGCATTAACTAGTCTCAAAATTAGCTCTTATTTGTAGGTAATGATTGAGTTCTTCCTCAGAAACACTGGGTATCAGTTCATTCTGAGCTTTCATGAAATCTTCCATTTTTACTACCACCTCAGAGTCCTTTTCTGTGGCGATTTTATCGAACCAATAACGCACAGACACGTTCTTTTTATGTTCGGTATTGTATTGATTTACTTTCTCATCCACTTCGCCAGCTATTCTTGTCATTGCGTTCAACATAGCATCTGAAGATAGAGCATAGAAGTCTGCACCTGTGTATGTAAAGGGGCACTTTTCTGTTAGCTGTGATAAGTTTACTCCTTTATCCAATGTAAACTTGCGAGTTAGAGCTTTCAAAATATTCTCTTGTTTTTCGTCGGTATCTGAAATACCTAGATATAGCATCTTATCAAATCTGCCTGGTCTCAGTAATGCTTCATCTAGCAGGTCTGGCCTGTTTGTTGCACCAATAACAAAAACTCCATCTCCATTTTCGCCACTAGAGCTCATACCATCAAGCTCTGCTAGCAGTTGAGACACAATACGATCCATCACACCGCCCGAATCACCTTGGTTGCCCCTCTTGGGAGCAACAGAGTCTAATTCATCAAAAAAAATTACACATGGTTTGGCATCTCTAGCTTTTTGAAAGACCCGACGAACATTTGCTTCAGATTCCCCAATATACATGTTTAATAACTCAGGGCCTTTAACACTGAAAAAGTTAAGTGAAAAGTTTGTTGCAATGGCTTTCGCAAGTAAAGTTTTCCCTGTTCCTGGTGGGCCATAGAAAAGAATACCACTCCTCTTTTTCATACCAGATGAGAAGAGCTCTGGATGTTTTAATGGCATATCGATGGTATCCATGATTTCTCCCTTTACCATTTCTAATCCACCAATATCGTCCCAACTTACAGTAGGAATCTTTGGAGCACCTATTGAATCGGAAAACTCATCTCTTGCATTGTTAATGGCACATCTTAAATCCTCCAAGTTGATGGGTAAAAATCCACCTTCCAATATGGAGATTTTTCTCACGTTTTTCTCAGATAATCTTTTGAAGCAGTTCATTTTTGCAGAGTTGACAATTGATTTCAAGTTTAGAGGTGTCAATCCTGCAGATTGTAGAGCCAATTTTGAGAATATCACGTCTGAACCAACACAGAACTTGTAGCCAACATAGCTGCCTTCATTTAAAGAGGTTTCAGACAGACAGTATTTAAAAATTTCAAATCTTTGTGGTTCGTCAGGGACAGGTACTTCTATTTCAAATTTTATCTTCGACCTGACAGTTTCGGGTACTTTGTCGATATCATTTGCAGAGGCAACAAACACGGTTCCCGGAAAATTTTGCGTGTACTGTTCAATTAGATTGCTCATTTCAATACTCGTGGATCTTGCCATCTTCAAACTGCTCGGGTCCTGTTGTTGGTCTTCCTTCTCCAAAATCGCATCTAAGTGTGCTAGATATATGAGTGCTGGTTCTGTAAAGGGTAAGACGTGCTCTAGTTTGGCTTTAATAAAACCAATAACTTTACTAGTGGTATCGGAGGATCCGCTGTTGACACTTATCGAAATACAATCGATCTCTAGTAAGTGCATACCCAGTTGTGCGGCAATTGACCTGACTATAGTAGATTTTCCGACGTTTGGAGTATACGAGTGAAGAAGCAAGGATGTATTGATCCTGATGCCCCTTTCATAGCATCTGATAGCTGCTTTTACAATATCACGGAACCTCTTCACAAATGCAAACTTGTCCAAGTTGTAATTAAAGAGATGAGGCAGGCCAAAATAAGACACATAGTCACAATTTAACGTTTTCATTGGGGGTTCAGAAATAACATTTGTTGTGACGAGTCTGGTCTTAGTATTGTCAATGATAAACTCGCCTTTGTAATCTGGCATATCATCGAATTCCACATCACCAACTTTGAACCACACCAGGCAGTCATCTTTTGTATCTAAATGGAACTCATTTAAATCTTCGGAGTACATACTTGCCATACTGGAATCAAAAGTGATCGGAATTAAATCGTTAGAGCATAATATACGCCTCTTATCAGTAAGATAAAATGTTAAGTTGTGGAAAATGATGTTTTGGTGAAGCCTTTGAAAGTTTTCCCAATTGCCAACACGTGCAACAGAAACAGAGGAAGCTATGGGTAGATCTCTGATCCTCATGTCAGATTTTTCGACCTCAACTTCTTTCGGACATTTCAAATTTGCCATAATTTTAGGAGGGGCATAGATAGTCAGTGTATCGAAATTATTGGGCGATAGTAGTACGAAAATTTTTGCCACCCTTTGTATACCACCACAGGAGATTTTCACGTATGAGCCACTTGTTACACCTAATTTCAGTAAAGTTTGTACATTTGCGAATACAAATAAAGAATCATCATCCAATTCAGCTGGCTGCGGTTTCAAAAAAATAGGATTTATTGCAAAGGGTAAGCCCTTCAATTTCAAGATGACCCTATTAGGACGAACTAGATGCAAGTCACTAATTGATTGAATTTCTGTGTAGCCAGTGTTTACTATCTTTTCGGGTTCGGAATTCAATAATACAATTTTTGTCTGGTTCAAATCGATCAAACCTTGGTAATGAGGAGAGCAAAAAATTACTCTACACCATGAATTCCACAGGTTATCTCCCCTGTGAACTACAGTTTTCTTATCATCAAGATCACATTTCATAGCAATGAACTTCAGCTGGTCAGCAACATTTGGCAACTGTATCAACTGGCTGTAAAGTTCACTGTTTAAAGCAATGACCACGTTTTCAAGTACTGGTAATTCCTCAGTAAACGGTTCGACTTTACAAGTATCAACCGCGGGAAGATGATTTTGAAGGCAAAAAGTTTTTGCCGGTAATTCCACAGTGTTATTTTTCAATGCTTCATTGATTCGACACTGAATCAGCTTTGACTTTTCGAATTTATTGTAGTTCAAAAGATGAATGCACACATAAAACAAATGTTTTGATGAGTCGAACTCTAGAGAGGAATTGATGCCGAAAAACTCAAAAAACAAATCAGGAGAGAGCTGGCAGATAGACGATCCATCGTCTGAAAATATAGCATTTGCAGTAGCGCTCATTTGTTTATTCTTACCCCTTCTTCCTTTTTTTCTAAAGTTGATTATTACCTAGAATTTGAATCATTTAGGCTTTATTTTATGTGTTCTTCTACGAACAAGCGATGAAGAACTTGCGTAGCATGCGAGTTTTGCAAAATGCCGATTAGACAAAAACAACTAGACTGTAAACTTCTTCTTATTTAAAAAATCAAACCTAGAAGTCTCAAGGGTTGTAAGATGTGCCACGTCTGTGCATTTTAGGGGCATATTATTATACCAAAATTTCAAGTAAATCGAAGAGACCTTTAATAATCTTGCTGTAAGCACTACCACGATAAACACAGTTTGTAGTAAGTTCCTCAAAGCCTTATCACTCGTAGGCAAAAGTGACGGAATTCCATTAAGGAAGCTCTGAGTCAGAAGGTGAAAGAATTTTGGTACATGGAGGTATCTACAAGTGCATATCTACTTTATTCGTTTTTGTTGACCATTATTCCACGCTCTAACGTTTCCCTAGCCTCATTGATCTTCATTGCAAGGTAAGGACTGCCCCCTTTGTCTGGATGGTTTTGCAGCATGGCTCTTCTATGTTTTCTTTTCAGCATGGTTGCGTTCAAATGCTCTATCTCTTCAGAGGATATGCCCAATATCAACAGAGCCTCTGTTTCGGTCATTCTGCTGTAAAAACCACCTGGATACTGGTTCAGCCGGCTCTGAAGTTCTTGGTTTAGTCCACTCCTATAGTTTTTCTTCGAAGCTGTGTATGGTACTCGCACCCTATTCAACTGTGCGATCATCAATGGAGTAAGCCTCTTATAAGCATCCCACGCTCGCAACCCAGATCTGATAGTTATCGCAGAAATCGTAACGCCAATACCTACTATAATTGGAAGTACCATCCCTAGCTGATTTGTTATTTAGCCATTTAGTTTTCAGGGATGACTCTTGATAACTATCGTTTCATTAGCTTGGGGCCTGGTCGATGAGATTTAAGAATGGCAAGAAAGTTGATAATAATCGTAGAAACGTATATGCGATGAAACGTATATGCGATGAAACGCTGAAAGCTCTCTGGATAGGAAGTAGGTAGTTCACGCATGCCAAACATGGTATATGCTACAATTGTTCATAAGGAAACTTGTAATCGTATTGATTTAGTGTCTTTGAAGCCACATGGCTGAATGTGTACTTTATTAGCGAGAGAGGTCCATCTGTAGTACTCTCTTTGAATGCCAATGGCTGGGTCTTTCGCTTAATACGCTGTTCAAGCCAGGTTCAAAGTAGCAGTGCCCATTGAAATTCTGTCTGACGCAAAACCTCTCTCCACAATTGGGACAGTTGCAAGCATCCATTAAGTTATTCGTATAACCCAATATCACGAATTGTACGAGTTCCATCATGGGTCACGTGCCGTTTATGAAGCGGATGCCCGCTTCATAAACGGCACGTGACAATTACTACGTTCAATCGTACATGACGAATTTGAGAATGAGATGGCTGGTTTCATCGGGGGAAAATCAAAGGGCTGGTCATTATGTCAAAACTCGAATGCTGCATGAAATTACAAATAAAAATGCTGGTCTTGTTTATTTCCATAAGAGCCTATCCGAGATCACGAACTTGGTACAACGGTTTTATTGTATGGGATGTCTGATTTTGGGGCGCTTTGATTTACCTTGTTCAAATTTAGGGGTTACGGGCTTGATCTGTGATTTGCAAGGAAACCAGCAATCACTATAACATCCTACAGCGCTTTAAATTGAATGACAGTAGAAATAAAAACAAGAACTGTGTATATAAATAAGTGCCGAGAATGTTGATTTCTATTTCCAACGTTCAAACTTCTCTTTCCTATTACGGTACAGACAAATCAAAGGAAAAAGCTAATAAGAAGAATAACAAGACATGATCTTCATAAGCTTTTTAATAGTTGCTTCATTTATTTTTGAATTTACAAATGCAAAATACGGTAACGGTACTAGCACTTCTACAGCCGCCACTTCCACTTCAACCGCCTTCTTTTCCAACGTACAGCTACTAGATGCTTACACCGGTAGTAGAACCTCAACAGATAAGAACCACTGGTTTGCAATTGAGGCAGAGGTCTACGTTTCTGCGGGCTATAGCGATGACATATATTTAACTGTTCCTACAGAGTTTGGAACTTTCCCAGAGTCACCCTTCGAGCTATTGGACGGTGCTGATGTTATTGGACGCGTCAGCTACAACTCATCCAAAGTTTTCACTGTTTCCTTTAAGGATGATGCTGCCAAAGATCGTACTGGTACTTTTACACTCCTAACCAAACTAACTTCAGACGGATTGGAAAAGATCCCAAGTCCTAGAACTATTAATTATGTGTTTGATGTTTCTACTGGTTCTTCTTTTACTCAGCCAATTGCTTACGTTGCAAAGGACATATCTTCGGTTACCAAAAATGCTGGTGTTAGCGAAAATGGTAAAGCTTGGTTCACTGTGGATATTCCAACCTCTGGACATCCAAGCTCTTTCAACTTTGCTTCCATTGCTTCTGGTTCTAACGACTACAACTTTGACACTTCTCTGACCTCTTTCAAAATTGTTACCGAAGTCGATAGCTTCAATCAGCCCGAAAAATCCACAGATCTTACCGCTTTTACAGATGATTCTGATGAATCTGCAATCGAGTTAAGCTTTCATTCCACAATCTCGGGTAGGGTAAAGTACATCCGTATTCAATACCAAACAGAAGTTGTTTCTGCAAATTACATTGAAAATACTGCTACTCTAGAATACCCAACATCATCCAAACAAAAGAGAGATGATTCTATCATTTTTAACGATAGAGTTTACATGAAGTCTCTTGCTAATCCTGCTCAATTGACTAAAGCTTTGGCTGTCGAGACGGGCACCAGTGTTTCTACTATCACAGGGTACAACAGTTCATTTTTTGCACCTACCTCAATTTTAACTGCTGAAACGGCTTCTCAAGCAATCTCCGGCACAAACTCAAATTCATCCGGCCATTTAACTTATAGCCTCGCAACTAAGACGCAAAGTGGTGAATATTCTATCTTCACTAGCTGGTTTGCAGTTTCCACCCTACCCACTACAACTACCACGCTATCTGCTACAGTTGCTACCAATGGTTCTGTTGCTTACAGTCAGACCACCTTTACCAGTGGATCTACTTTTTCTAGGGATTCCGTTGATTCTGCTTCCATCTCTCTTTCCAATGATACGGCTACTTCTAGTACTGCTACTGCTTCCAGAGACAGTAATGGCTCTATCAGTACTTCTTCTTCAAGTACTATCGCTCACACAAATGCTACCACTAGTCACCTTGTCAGTAAGCGTTTGACTTATACCGTTCTCACTAGGACAAAGGGCGCTAAAGCTACTGAATACACCAGCTGGTTCGCTATAGGGACCATTTCTACTACATCTTCTCTCTCCGCCACCAGCACCCTTAAATCTTTTAACACTTCTATCGCTGAAAAGACTTTTACTGTTGTTACCAAAACTGAAGGTGGAAAGGCTACTGAGTACACTAGCTGGTTTGCAGTTAGCACGCTCTCTACAGCTAACCCCGTTTCATACACCAAGAACGCCGATAACTCTGTGGGTAATTCTACGAACACTCTCGCACCCCAAACTACTATAACCAAGACTGAAAATGGTAAAGTTACAACATGTACTGCTTGTATCCCGGTTAGCTCCATTACTACCATTGAAAGCGAAGCTCCACATCTTGTCACAATTACTACTGGAGGGAAATTGAGTACCTCTACCAAAAAATTTGGTTACACTACAACCATAAAATCTACAGATGCAGCTAAAGTCACGGTATACAATTCAGTCCTTGGTGGTTCTTCAATCGCCAATTCTGCAATTTCTCACTCTACTGAAAACCAATTAGCCAAGACTACGAAAGAATTAGTTCAAACTTTAACTCTGAAATCGACAGCAACAGCTGAAGTTTCAGCGTACTCTTCAATTTTGGGGGGCTCTGTAATTGCTAGTCCCGTGACTACTTCTGGATTCGAAGAACAATTAGCCACCTCTACTAGAAAATATGTCCAAACCACAACTTTAGTATCTACAGGCGCACCGCAATTATCCGTTTACACATCACCTCTCGGCGGATCTTCCATAAGCACTTCGGCAACCTATTCTCCAGAAACAGTTGCCATTTCCATCTACCAAGGCTCTGGTAGCCATCTAGACTACGGTGTTTCTGGTATCGTTGCCGGTATTCTACTTTTTGCTCTTTGAGACTGCAGTATAGTGTTAGAATTTTGGAGAGGGGTGGCAAATTGTACAATATTTTTTCAACGTTTTGATAGAGTTGCCCAATGATTTTTATGTAACTGGTGTTTATGATTGCATTTTTTTTGTTTTGTGTTTATAGTTTAATGGACCATATTATGAATTATTTAAGTGGTTTTTTTCATGGTTTACTTAGCATAGGGGTCCTGAGTTCTGCAGAAGACCTCGGTGTGAGTCTTTTCATCAGCTGTTGTTGTAGATCCATACTCTCATGGATGTCCTGGTAAAAGTCATTTCGTATTTTAAAGTACAAACCTTTTTCGTCCAATGTATTCCTACTTTTTAACTCCGCGTCGGTTCTTACAGGCAATAACCACTCTCGCCAACTCTTACCCATCACGGCTTCCCAGTTGGCTTTGCGAGTCCCCAAGTCAAAAACATTATCCGTAGCAGACATTGATGTCCTTCTGCTGTCATTTACTATTTCTAGTTGAGACTTGTAATGTGTCCATCCATACATTTCTATCGTAGTTGTATTCTTTGTTACCAAATAGATTGAGTAGGAAGTAAATGCAAACATTGATATGCATGATATTATCGAAAGTAGCCAAACTGTCATCAAGCTTAAATCTATAAGCTCTTTCTCATACATTTTATTGTCCAACCACTTCCATAGTTGCAGCCCAGTAGTCATAAACACAAATACAGCGTACCAAGTGGTGTACAGAAGA
The DNA here is from genome assembly GCA_000149225.2 of Lachancea kluyveri NRRL Y-12651. Taxonomy (NCBI): domain Eukaryota; kingdom Fungi; phylum Ascomycota; class Saccharomycetes; order Saccharomycetales; family Saccharomycetaceae; genus Lachancea; species Lachancea kluyveri. The sequence goes on along the minus strand of CM000689.1, from coordinate 1,199,408 downwards.
AATTGAATGAATAATTTTTGATTCTTGAACCCGATACACGAAGCAAACCAAGGGCAGTGGTGATCCATTTTCAAAAAGCATTTATTACAGGAGGAGCAATGGTGAGACCTGTCGGGCTTCCAAACTTTACAGTTGCGACATATCCTGAACCGACCGTTGTGCTTTAATGTCACCGACCGGTTAGAGAGAAATTCTGGAGGAAATACATGTCCTTCCTCGGCATCTTGGACATTTTGAATGTGTAGCTCAGGAAAATCCAAGGGGCTTCCAGCACCTACGCTTACTATTTTGAAATAGGTGTACATGTCGACACCTAGTGTGATAACAATTACCGCAGCATTTATTGTAAAGGGAACCACATTAACATGCTGAATTGCCACAGTACCTGTATAACCAAGCAAAGCGACAGTCAGAACCTTCGGGAAATAGGACGTGAACAGGTCACAACTCATGTCTTGACTATTGATTATTTTATGACTTGGAAAACGCTTTCACGTATAATCGCTTTCTAAAAATGTTAGAGCATGGTGTCGTAAATTACGATAATGTATAACAAAGTTTTCATCTGCGATGAGCTGAATAACAACCATCACTAAGATGCGATATGAAACACCAAAAAATAATGGCCAGCTTAACTATCCCAAGTGACTCTTTGCACATCGATTTGTCTCAACCAGCGTCTATTGGTCCTGGTGTCTACTGTGACCCAAAAACCCAGGAGTTAAAACCCGTAAACGCTGGTTTGGAGGTCATTTCACATACTAAGAAAGGCCAATCTGTCTACATTGACTATAACTCCAAAAGGTACATTCCTGCAGTTGGTGACTTTGTTGTTGGCGTGATTACTGGGACTTTTTCTGACAGCTATAGAGTTTCTCTTGCAGATTTCTCCTCGAGCGTGACGCTATCATATATGGCATTTCCTAACGCTTCTAAAAAGAACAGACCTTCTTTAAAAATTGGTGACTTAGTTTACGCTCGTGTTTGTAGAGCTGAAAAAGAGTTGGAAGCTGAGATTGAATGTATGGATTCTGTTACAGGAAAAGATGCTGGTTTTGGCTTACTAGATGGTGGTATGGTGATTAACGTTTCGTTGGCCTTTGCCCGTGAATTGCTATTCAACAATGAATTTTCATTGCTGCAAATACTTGCTGAGTATACGCAGTTTGAAGTGGCTATCGGTGTGAATGGTAAGGTTTGGATCAGAAGTGAAGAAGTCAAGAACACATTGGCCTGTTATAGATCTATAATGCAGTGTCAACAAAGCCCAGCCTCGGAATTTAAAAACATTATAAAAAAGTACTTTAGAGAAGTCACAAATTTCTCAGAGTAAACCACTTTTGGTGCTGTATAATATTTAGGTGGACTGTATGTATTACAAGAATGTAGGCTTTTCGTTGCGCATAGATTTATCTATCATTTCTTCGTATATCCGAACTTGCTGTTCGCTAACATTGATAATACCCATATTGAAATAGTTAGTGTAATCTTCAAGTGGTTTATAACTGGCTGCATCACATATGTCCGTGTAATAATCCTTATCAATTCCAATATTTCGAACTATATGATCGACCGAAGTAGCATACACCGCTGTGTCAATAGTTTCTTCGCTCACAGTGCTTGTAGTATCATCGGTGCTTTCTGGATAGGTGAAAACTGGAAAACCATGCTCGAACTCATCTAGTTTTTTCTCAAGTGCCCGGCTTTTTTTCACTAGGCTAAACAGCTCTATTTTGGTCAATTCACGTTCATCGTCCGAGTCAAAATTTCCTATTTCTGATAGGTCTTCTTCTTCTACTTTTATATCCTCTTCCAAGATCTTTATACATCTCAGTTTATTGTTAAGAGAACTTTGTTTTCTTGAGGTGAAAGGCGACACAACCTTGCGCTCCTTTTCCACAGAATGGTATCGTCTGGTAGAGTTCATATTATAGGCAAAAAGGTCTTGGATCGCAGAAAATGTTCTTGGAAGATAATACTCATTCCAGTAATTATCAAATGATCCTGGATATTCACGGACATTCTTTATAATTTTTGCTCTAGTTATATCATTGTCCTTTTCAAATATTTCCTCTTGGATTAATTGGCGAAGGCTTTTGATATGATAATTGTTCCACCAGTGTATGTAACTTCTTTTGGGAGATCCGGTGTTGTAGACGTTGTGTAGATAAAAGTCTGTGTTCATTTCCCATAGCATTGGATGGCCCTCTTTCCAGACGTAGTGTCCTAGAAACAAGTTAATGGCATCCTGCCTCTGTGCATCAACAAAAGAGTTGCTATAAAATCTCTTGATGCTTTCAATCATATCTCTCGAATGGGAACTCCATTGATTTATTTTTCTATAAGTTTCCATTGTATTAACTAAATGCGATCCACCATATTGCAATGCTATTGTGTCACCATGGTCATGAAACAATTCTGTCAAAATATTCACAATGTCTGAATCGTATTCTAAGTAGGTATTGTCGGTTATTCCTAACGCTTTCAATTGGAAGCCGAGAGCACGTTTACCAATAACGAATTGTGCTGCATTTGTTCTGTCTAAACAGTCGATACAGTTTGTCCTACAAATCCCCTCTTGTATCTTGGTATTTTTAAAGTCCCGTCCATTGTGGAATATGCCAGTTTTTTCTAGTGTTTTGATCGCATATTTTTCTAAAAATTCTATGACCACTTGCCCGTGTGACTTTGAAGCCCTACTCATATCCCATGATGTATACTGTATTTTGTTCTCTTCTGGTAAAAAGTTGTTCAAATAATTTATGCACTGTTCGAACTCCTTTAATAGTTTTGTTTCACGAGGGAACTTTTCTTTTGTTTTAATCAAATTTAAAACCTGCAAAGGGCCTCCGCCATATCTTTGAAATAAGCTGTCGAAATGTAGAGCAGCAGAACTAAAATAAGGATCAACAACATTGATTTCAATTGGCGGTTTTGCAGTTAGGTTCGAAGCCTCTTGAGTCCAGAAAAGTGGGATAGAGCCACGGTGTTGGACAAAAGAGGTATAGCGATCACTGTCAAAATATCCGTTACCGGGCTGGTGGAATGGGGTTAAGATCATGTCAGAAACTATTTGCTCAGTTTCTACCTCATTGGCCACATGACCTTGGGTATTTACACCCCTTTTCAGAAACCTCGCACCGGCAAAATGATGTGATCTACGTGCGATTAGGGTGATGTATATACTTTTCCCCCAAATAGACACGTTTACTTGATCAATGAAACCATGAATAATTGGTTGAAACCAATCGTAAACTGTGTCAATACACGTGAAAATCGGATCCAGCAAATTTCCATTCCACATAAACATTTCGTTGTAGTCTATTATTCCAAATGGAACAGATACGTCAGCTATACCCACGGCCTTAAACTTTTCCCGAAGTATATTCGTTTGCAAAGTGTTCGTAATATCATAGGTGTAGCTAAAGTAAAACGTTTTTGACAGATCCAAGTTTTGAAATGTTGCTAAAAACCTTGCCTCTAGCGAATAATTGTCCGGCTTTTTATAAGAGTTGGAAATGGGAACTAACTTAGTTTCGTCAATGTGAAAGATCGAATGGCCGCCTAATACAGCAATGTGACTTCTCTTGGTGACCACAACTAAATAATAGCAGTCTGTAAATCTTATGAACCCCAGTAAGCCATACCCGGTCAGCTTTTTGTGTAGACCTTCGTCATTTGCCTCTTCCAACCCAGACAAGACGTTCATAATTTCACTTCTTGTGAAAAAAACGTTATCTTCTAGCACGTTCAGTTCATCCTTGGGTACAGTTAGGTCTATCTCTAAGATCCTGAACATTGTTTCTCTCTTATTACTCCCAACAACGTACATCCGATCCTTTGTCTCATATATGGTGTACTTGGACAAGATGAACTTCCTCGTTTTTCGTTGTTTTGGTGTCACACTTGATATTGGATACGTCTGCGTCTGTTTTGGGAGCGGCGGGGAACCAGTCCTACCACTTTCGCCACCCTCTCTACTCATTGATTAGTCTGTTCTCTTTAGCCAGGCACCTGAATGGATAGTACAAGTCACAACAGGTAGCTTATCTGGGAGTTAAATCTGTTATGAAGATTCAGTACTTATAAAGTCTAGATTTCTGACAAATTTTTTAAAGCGTCTAATCAATGACTATTTGCTAATTTATGCAAATGGTTATTGTTCAATGGTTATTGTTCAATGGTTTGTTAATTACTAGCTATGTGGGCATCATCACCTTACCCTGTATACTACTTTCAAGAGTATTGGTGATAAGTAATATCATATTTTACGGACATGAAAATCTTTGGGACGGTTTCAATGGCGATGAGCTTTCTCGAGTTGAATAGAATACCAAAAGGAGAATCGAAGAAGTCCTGCTAAAATAGAATGACAGAAGTGGAGGTTAACAAGCCTTTAACTCCGAACCAGCTCAGACAGCTAGAAAAGCAGGCCAGAAAGAAAAAGTATGCAGATCTGGCTATTCAGGGTACCAACAACTCGTCAATTGCCTCAAAGCGTTCGGTCGAGAGATTGTATCTCACTAAGTTAGGTGTAAATGCCAACGTCGATTCTACAAAACCAAGTAACGAGTATTTTAAGTACTTTGTTAGAAAACCGTTAAGAAGATCGCCTTGTATCAACAGGGGCTATTGGCTACGTTTGGAAGCTGTGAAATCCAGAGTGGATTCTATTGTTGAACATACAGCTGGTAGAGTTGTTGTTGTAAACCTTGGTTGTGGGTACGATCCCTTGCCATTTCAACTCTTGGATCCTAATAATTTGCAGAATACGCGATACAACGGTCGCTTATCCTTTGTTGATATTGATTATGCTGATTTGATTAGTACTAAGATAAACATTATCAAACAAACCGATGAATTGAAAAATATTGTGGGCCAAGAAACTCACACTGATAAAGTTCTTTTTCAGACCCCAAAATATGTTGCAACATCATGCAACCTGAATGAGTCAGAAAAATTCAATAAGCTTATGGAAGATTTGAATTTAAATGACCCAGATATTGTTAAAGTTTTTGTTGCAGAGGTATCATTGGCATACATGAAACCTGAATTGGCAGATAAAGTCATTTCTTTAACTTCTCGTTTGCAGAACTCGCATTTTGTTATTTTGGAGCAGTTACTCCCTGTTGGTGAAGGTGAACCTTTCTCAAGACAGATGTTGAAACATTTTCGTAAAAACGACTCTCCATTACTATCTGTAAACGCTTACCATACCATCGAGTCTCATATTGAACGGTTTAAGAAAGCAGGATATGCAAATGTTAATGCTGGTGATATGTTCCAACTATGGGATCTTTTACCCGAAGAGACCAAACTTAAAGTAGAGTCTATCGAGGGTTTTGATGAACTAGAAGAATTTTTTTTGTTTTGTCACCACTATATCATCTGCCACTCCACCAACAGTAACAGCTTTGAGTTTGCTGATAAGTACCGTTTTAGAAAGAGAGAAGAACTCGGTGAATATCAAGTAATTCAAAAACCGATGAGGGTTATCGAAGTTGAGGACAAAAGTCTTTTAAAAAGAAAGTTTGGTTCATCTGCTTTACTTCCAAGCGATGAAATAATCTACACATTTGGCTGTTTCAACAGTAGGCTACAGACAACGCTATCCTTGAGTACTGGGGTGACACATTCTGCAATTGACTCGTCCAGGATTCCGCAGGAGCGTATGTGCCACACGTTTACATATGTGGATGATAACACATGCATCTTGGCCGGAGGCCGGACAGCTCCTAACAAGACTCTAGAAGATGTATGGATTTTAACTAGGAAACAATCCGAAGGAGCGTGGGAATGGCAACAAGGTTTAAACTTACCAGACCCTCGATTCAGACATAGTGCCTGTTTATTAAACGAGCATCAATTGTTGATTTACGGCGGCAAGACCCGTGGCTCCACCTTCTTGGTCTATGATATGCGAAAGAATGAAATAAAACAACCGAAAGTTTTAGGATCTATTTCTTGTAGGGCTAGTGCAGCTTTGTGTTTCAATATTCCATCCCAGACTGGTGCGATTTTCGGAGGTCTAGAAAAGAACGGTACCATTGATGATACACTCACCACATTCAAATACGACTCCGAAGCAAATACACTAACTATTGACAAAACATCCAGGTCTCCACTTTTCAAAAGGTACGGTGCAAAGGCCGTATTTACGGACATGGACACTCTATTGTTAGTTGGTGGTACGAGCCCTGACCGATTGTTTGGTCAAACCACCACAATTGTTGAAATCGATGTTGGTACCAGAGTTACGTCGCTGGTGGAAATACCTAAAGAGCTTTGGATAAATGACTCATTAATGCTTGTAGGCTTTGAACTACAAATGCTCAACAGCGGTGACATTCTCTGTTTCGGGGGTGGTGCTGTGTGTTACGGTTTTGGCGCCGTCTGGAACAAAATACTAAAAGTGGGAAGTGGGAATGCTATCTCAGAAATTGAGGTTAACGTGGTCCAATAATTTTCGTCTGTAGTGTAATAAATATTCAAATACGTGTAAAGATTTATAATTTTATTAATATTAAGCAAAGTTTACTACTTATTATGCCTTTTCCGCTGCTGCTGCTGTCGTTGCTGCTGCTGCTGCTGCCTTCTGGGCATTTTGCTTCATCTTATTGCCAACAATTTTCAAAACTGGGACAAAAAGTATAGAATTCATAGCAACCCAAGCACATAGGATACCATAGTTTCTACCCAGTGTACCTTTATAAGTGTTCAAAAAGATGACCTTGTATATATCCATGGCGTTATGGATCGGCATCATGTAACCGTAACGGTAGAAGTTGTTCATTAGAGCCAATGGGAAAAAAGATGGTGAAATGTTGGATACAATCCAAAACACCAGCCAGAATCCCAGGTATTGAGGAGCCCATGCTATAATTAAGCTTAAAATGTTCTCGTTAGCACCACCGACAGCAGCCATGATCAGCCAAGTAGACATCCAGTAAACCATAAAACCAGCTCTGCCAAATGTCGGGGTAAAATCCACTTGGAAAATTGCAGAAACGGTACAGAAAAACAAAGAAAGGAAGAAGTAGGCAGTCATTGAAATACAGTAACGGTATATCAAGATATGAGCCGGCTTCAGTTTCGGTGACACCATGCCATGCAGTGGGCCAAACATGGCCAGTTGAAAGAAGGTCAATAGAACACAGAAAATCAAACCAACTTGCAACGGACCTAGCAAAACGTAATTCGAAAAAGGTCTCATATCTTCCGAACCAAATTCAAGATTGCCTGCTGCTGCCAAGTTTGCAGGAGAAGCGTTTGAAAGATTTGTGTGGGATAGCAGTTCAGGCAAATAGCTAGAAGTGTAGTTTTTTTGAAAAGAAAGTTCAACTTCTTGCAACAGGGGCAGAATAGAAGACCTGAAGTTGGTAGGGTCTCTACCAGACTCATAAATCGCTTCGAAATAGTTAGACGCGACAAACGGGTCTGCAGAGGGATTCTGCAGAGACTCGTGCAAAGCGTTTGTTGCATTTGGTTTCACGTTTAACGACATCCAAAACTTCTGTGTATGGACAAGGTGTTCGATTTTGGAATCGATTTGGGTTTCGTTAATATGGTATTTGGACTGGAACTGTTCCGAAGTGTACACATGCCAACCACCAGGATTAGCATCGATTATAGCCGGCAAGGCTCCAGGTAAAGAGCCATCGTCCTGGATCACAGCCAAAATCCTAACCTTCCCTAAATGACTATTCCTGTTGTACAACGCACCCCAGTATAGAGAAAAGACGGAGATTGTCAAAGCGGCAAGAGCAAGTATGTTAAACAGGAACTGAAACCATACATGCTTCCTCTGAGCTTGAAGACGGGGAGAGAAGAAACTTGTAGCCATTCGCTGTAAAGAGCCACCATCATTTGAAGCCACTTCTGAAAGTGATGTGCGCACAGAATCATGTTCACTTTGTGCCTGATCTAAACACCGTTGCTCGAATTGGTTGAGGCTTTGCTGTTCGCCTGCGGCAACTTCCTTGAATCCCAAAGATTCTGGCTCTGTGGCGAATGAAGATGACATAGATAACAGAAAGACAATTCAGTTAACCTCAAAACCTAAGACCTTAGCCATTAACGAATTGTAGTCAAGACTTTTTTCTTCGAGAAATTATATATTTTGTACGGCTCTTTGATGGCGTACCTATTCCTTATAAAGCTACATGTTACGATTACTAATTATCATGTTTATTTCCGGATTAGACTGGCAGTGCGCGGATTTAAAAAAGTATATCAGATGTGAATTGTACCTTAATGCAGCATATATGTAATATTGCAGGTATAATTGCTGCAGTCGCTTGGGAAACGCATAGTGAGGTCACGCTAGAAGAGAGACTTGCAATTATAACCCTACGGAGCGCACTAGCACCAATTAATTGTTCACGAGTAGGATTGTCTGAAGAAGATGCATTCGAAAGTCGTATCAGTGAAAAAGCCGTGGAAAACATAAACCGTAGAATAGCGTTTCGCAGACCAAATTTTTTCCACTCACTCGTATAATGCTGTTGTAAAGTGATAGTTTTGGCAAGTGTTCCATATTTTGCCAATAGTGTCTGAAAGTTCTATCAGATTCGGCACGCTCTTAGGTATCACTGTTTCGTAATCGAGGAGGGAAATAACGCAATAAAATAAAAGGGGAAAAAAAGAAAGAAAAAAGGATTGGGGGCAAGCACAATGCTGACCGTTTATTAATTATTGCTGTTTTCATATGTGTATGTATATACCTTGTTCTTTGCATGTTGTGCTCTTTTGGCCAGCAATTTAGTTGTGGAATGTAGAAAACGTGACTTGGCGTACTTAGTGATCTCCGCGGAAGCTGGTTTCTGCTTTGCAATTGGACATTTCTTGTTCGACACGATAGATGCCCTCTCTAAAACCAAGTGCTAAAGGACTACGGCTAAAGAGCTATAGCAGTGGGAAATAACAGGGATGCCTATGCTAACGCTAAAGAATGTCGGCGTCTTCCGCAAGAAGAACAAAGAGTACCAAGAGGACCCCATCGAAGAGGCGCAAGATGAGGATGTTGACGCTAGTGAATTCGAAGATGACGAAGTGCAACCTAAAAAGCAGAAAAGCAGAAGGCCAAAGGAAACGCCTTTCACTCAACAGCACATAGCATCTGTTAACCCGGTGTTCACTCCTAAGAGTGTTCTTCCAATATACTTGGTGATCGCTGCGATTTTCGTGATTTTTGGAGCTGTGATGCTAAATATATCTTCGCACGTCGACGACCTCACCATCTATTACGAGAAGTGTTCTTCCAATGCTCCTACCGATGCATGGGGCAACGTTCCATCTGAGCACTATTTTTTCAATTTTCACAAGAACACCTCCTTCGATGTCGCACCTCAGTGGAGGTACACAGCAGCAGACGATAGCGACGCAAGTGGCTCCAGTGAAAATGGTACTTGTCAGCTTCGCTTCACTATTCCCTACGATATCCCTAATTCTGTCTACGTCAACTACAGAATTGAGAATTTTTACGGCAACCATAGACGGTACGTTCAATCCTTCAGCGAGGATCAGCTGAATGGCAAAAACGCCAGTCTGTCTGTGATTAAGGACACTGTTGGTTTAAACTGTAAACCTTTAGTGACCAACGGTGAGGGGAAACATTACTACCCGTGCGGTTTGATTGCCAACGCCATGTTCAATGACACTTTCTCGATGGAGTTGGTTGGCGTTGGTTCTACCGAATCCTACAATTTGACTAACCAGGGCATCACCTGGTCCCAGGACAAGGATAGGTTTAAAAAGACGGAGTATGACGCTTCCCAAATCGCACCACCTCCAAATTGGGTCAAGAAATTCCCTCAAGGTTACAACGATTCAAATATTCCTGATATCCACACTTGGGAAGAATTCCAAAACTGGATGAGGACTCCGGCGCTACCCAAATTTTCCAGGCTAATTCGTCGTAATGATCACGATGATTTGCCAGCTGGAGAATACCAAATCGACATAGGGCTGCACTGGCCCGTTACTGAGTTTAAGGGTGGTAGGAAGGCTGTTTACATCACCCACGGCTCCAGTATCGGTGGTAAAAACAACTTCCTGGGCATCGTATACTTGATAGGCGGGTGCATATCGATAGCTATGGCAGTAGTAATTCTTTGTACCCACCTAATAGCTGGCAGAAGAACTGCTGATATTGGGTACTTGTCATGGAACAGAGAATAGGAGTGGAGGTCTTATCCGAAAGAGAGAAGAGAGAGAGAGAGAGAGAGAGATGACTTTTGTTTTTATTCCAATTCAGTGTTTATGTATATGTACGTTTCAAATATTATGCCTCTTCCGAGATTCGAACAGTCGCAAACCTATCCATGCCCAAGGCATTTTCATTCGCTGTGACTCTTCCTCGTTGGAAAGAGCGCCCATGAGGAAATGGGAAAAAAAATGAAAAAAAAATGCCTTGGCTCAGGTGAGTCACTATATTGGTACAAAGCTGCGAGCGTACTTGGTATAAAAAGATTGTTTTATAGTCGCTAAGAGCAAGATATACCGAACTTCCAAAAAGTCAACACTCTAGTTTCAACTACGCATAATGTTACAGTTTAAAAGAACCCTTACATCTTCCGCTAAGAGATTATCTAACCTCATCGACAAACAAGCCTTCCAAGTGACCACTTATGCAAGGCCTAACGATTTGGTGATTACCAGAGGCTCCAACGCCAAGCTGTTCGATGATGTGAATGGTAAACAATACGTCGATTTTACCGCTGGTATTGCAGTCACCTCGCTTGGCCATTCCAACCCTCAAGTCGCCAAGATTATGTGCGACCAAGCCGGCAAACTGATCCACTCTAGTAACCTGTATTACAACGCAGAATGTTTGGATTTGAGCGAAAAACTTGTTTCCAAAACCAAAGAGTTTGGCGGCCAATTCGACTCCAGTAAAGTGTTTTTGTGTAACTCCGGTACTGAAGCCAACGAAGCAGCCTTGAAGTTTGCCAAAAAACATGGTATTACGTTGAACCCTAGCAAGCAAGGTATCGTTGCTTTCGAGAACTCCTTCCATGGCCGTACCATGGGTGCACTATCCGTTACTAGTAATCCAAAGTATAGAACTCCCTTCGGAGATCTAATCCCCAACGTTTCGTTTTTGAACGTGCAGGATGAACTGACCAAGCTGCAGGACTTCATCTCTACGAACAAGGACAAGCTTGCCGGTTTGATCGTTGAGCCAATCCAAGGTGAAGGTGGTGTGTTCCCAATTCCAGTTGAAAAATTGGCTGGTATTAGAAAGATCTGCCAGGACAACGACGTCGTGGTAATTTACGATGAAATTCAGTGTGGTATGGGACGTACTGGTAAGCTATGGGCACACTCCTATTTGCCAAAGGAAGCACATCCGGACATTTTCACAGTTGCCAAAGCCTTAGGTAACGGTTTCCCTATTGCTGCCACCGTTGTCAACGAAAAAATTAACAGTATTTTGCAGGTTGGCGACCACGGTACCACGTATGGTGGTAATCCTTTGGGCTCTGCCATTTCCGACTACGTTGTTGAAACCATTGGTAACGAAGCCTTCCTCAAGGACGTTTTGCGTAAGGGTGAAATATTCACCAAGCGTCTACAAGCTTTGCAAAAGAGATTCCCAGAACAGATTACCGATGTCAGAGGTAAAGGTTTGATGATTGGCGCTGAGTTTTCCGAGGCTCCTTCGGCTGTGGTCAACAAGGCCAGAGAACATGGTTTGCTGATTATTACTGCTGGTAAGAGTACTGTCAGATTCGTTCCTGCATTGACCGTTGAAGATGATGTGATCGAGGAAGGCTTGAACATTTTTGAAAAGGCCGTCGAGGAAGTCTACGCTTAAGTTTGCTGGCAAAAAAAGAAAAAGAGAAAATAAATAAATAAATAAATAAATAAATAAATAAATAAGATACAGAGCCATTATACTTGGTATGTTCCCATAAAAAAAAGCGTTTATTCCAGTAGTTTATATTTCATATTTTACTATTTCTTTCTATACAAATCCCAAACGGGAAGAAGGAGGGGCGCAAAGCTACGCATGTTTTCGTTTCTCTACAAGATCCACATAACCAATGCTAGAACTGCACCGGTTATGGAAGATGGAGAGTAGCTTAAGAGTGGCACAGCCGCGTTGGAGTTTGAAAAAGTTTTTTGGATAACAGACTTCACCTGGCCCACAGTGCCACTTATGGTGCCTAAGCCGACAGATCCAGAAGATGGCGAGGCAATTTCACTGTACTGTGAAGTGAATCTCTGAGCAAAAGTGGTCTGAATCACAGTGGTTTGGCCTTGAGTGGTGATAGTGACCCATAGGTTAGAAGTAGCGCCTCTGGTTGTGGTGTAAGTTCTTGTGGTACCTTCAGTTATGGTCACAAATGAATCGATGGGCAATGTAGTGACTGCGCTGAGAGGGAGACCTGTGAAAGCTGTGGATGGGTCAGGTCTGGTGTTTCCGGGGTCGGCTGCAGCTTTTTTAGCTGAAGTAGTGGATAGAGTTGAAGATGAAGAGGCCGAAGATAGGGAGGAGGAGGATGAGATTGAAGAGACTGAAGAAGTGGCGGTTCCAGTAGTTGTAGTAGCTGCTGCAGCTGCTGCGGTAGAAACCGTCTGGGTCAAAGTCACAGTAATACCAAGGTCATTAGTAGTTGTGAGAACAGTCCGAATTAGGCCTGCAGGTAGAGTGGTTGTGGCTGGGTCATAAATGCTCGATAGTGTAACAGTAGCGCCAGCCACATTAGTTGTAGTGATGAGTTGTGTAGTGATAACAGCAGACACAGCACATAGCGATAATATCGCGTAATATAGGTGGTGCAGTAGCAACATCTCAGGAGCAACTTGTTGATTTGTTGCGAATAGTGGCTGAACAAGCGAGTTCCACAAGAAGTTTTTTTTTTTTAATATTTCTTTTCGGCCAGATCTACTATTTCGTACACTATGATTCGTATAAGGTTCATTCTCATGAAACACAACAGCGATGATGGGAATATTCAGGACAAAGCTTGAATGGGGCTGCTGAGCAGCACGAGTTTAGGTTGGTCTGTACCGGGTTTCAGTATGTTGTATTTCTTTTACGGTGAATTCAATTGCTGTTCAGGCCGCTTGTTTATTTGTCTTTGGCACATGTATAACATATGTACACCACATAATATACCTCTTTCCTCGACATTGGAACAGACTTTTTTTACGTGATTTGAAGGGTTGATGTACAACTTACAACACGTATCCATTCCCCTCCCTAGCTTTGACTACTTCAGAGCCGCTACGCAGATATTCGGATATGCCCAAAGATAAGGGGAAGAGTAACTTGCTTCCTAGTGCAAGTAACTCTCAAGAACCCATCAAAAGAGTCTTTAGTGTCGACGATGATGTTACTGAGATTGAGCACGATATTAGGTATTTAGAGGGGTTGCACGATGGTTTGAAATACGCTATACAGCACAAAAAATCCGTTAACAGTGTCAACTCACCATCACCAGGTCCCCTGTCGGGACCTCAACAGCAGCAGCCCTCCCAAACCCCACAGCACGCGCAACTGCCCCCCTTACACAAGAGGGTTTCTCATATTTCAATCGCTGAGGACAGCGATAGGATCATTCTTCACGATGGTGATCACAATTTTGTTTTAGAGGATGAAGACGACCTGGAGGATCAGCGGTCCAATACGTCTGTAGAGTCCTATACATTGCGTGAAAGGCAGGATGCGATTAACGAGACTCACCCGTTTGGTATCAGAATTTGGAAACCCGCTTTGTACAAAAAACAGAGATCCGTGCAAAGGGCGGCGGACGAGGATATTCACGAAACGAAATCCAAGGATATCTCAGTATGGGTCCACGTCACGAATTTCTTGTGGTCTATTACTATTGGTGTCTTGATATTTCTCTTCTGCTCAATCGGCGCGCTATTTGTTTTGGCTATGGGTTTATTCACTTCCTCTGCCCGCGATTATGCCCTACTACTTTACAAATTAGGTTGCTACTTTTTATGGCCATTTGGTAAAGTTGTGTACATGATCAACGATGAAAACTACTTGCAAGAGGACAAGGATGAGGGTATTAGTGTCCAACAGTTTTATAAATGGGTTACTTCTTACAGTAACAGACTATTTTTCCACGAATCTCAAACTACGAATACGCTTAACTCTCAATTGCAACATCCATCGTACGGCTCCATTCATAGGCCCTCGGCGCAACAAGAAAACGTCCACTTGCAAAGACGTTTGTTTGGCAGAGGTAAATGGACCCTGGGCCGGTTTGTATTCTACACTGTCTTCCACATTGTCATCCAACCTTTGGTATTCGTTTTAGCGCTAATAACTTGGCTGATTGTTTTCACCATTCCTATGAGCAACATTATGTGGAATTTGATGTATCACTGCAGAAGGCATCCATTGGCTTTAGACTTTAAATCTATCAAACATACGCATAGCACCGACACCGATACAGATGACAAGAATGTGTTGCTCTGTACATTTCGTTGCGCTGGTTGGCATTATTACAAATTTACCGTTGATGGTACCAATGTTATCGTTATGAACTTGGTTGCCATGGTTATTTTCACCATATTTGATTTTTACGTCATCAAAGGTGTATGGCATATAGATGCCTGGTTCAGCGAAGAGTCGGCTATTTTCTTTCTTTGCTTGGTATCAATCATACCGTTGGCGTTCTATATCGGGCAGGCTGTGGCGTCTATATCTGCGCAGACATCTATGGGACTCGGTGCTGTGATTAACGCTTTTTTTTCGACCATCGTTGAAATCTTTTTGTATTGTGTTGCACTACAGCAGTCAAAGGGACTGCTTGTTGAGGGCTCGATGATTGGCTCCGTTTTGGGAGCTGTGTTGCTCTTACCAGGACTATCTATGTGTGGCGGTGCATTAAAGAGAAAAACCCAACGTTATAATCCAGCAAGCGCTGGTGTTTCCTCCACCATGTTGATTTTTTCCATGATGGTTATGTTTGTGCCTACAATGCTTTATCAAATATACGGTGGATATGAAGTTGTTTGTAACGGTGAAGAGCCCAAACCGTTAACGTTGGCTTTACTTGTACAAAATTTTACCTCAAAAGAGATTTGCCATTTTACTCAACCCCCCTTAAAATTTAATAAAATGTATTTGAAAGTCCTTAAACCGATGTCACTTTTCTGCGCTGTAATTTTATTCCTGGCGTACCTCGTTGGTTTGTGGTTTACTTTAAGAACGCATGCGGCAATGATCTGGCAAATGCCTATTTCAGAACAACAGCAGCAGCAACAGCAGCAACAGCAGCAACAGCACCAGCAGCACCAGCAGCAGAAAGATCTATTGCGCGCCCAAGGTATTGAGACCAGAGCAGAGGCTCAACAAAATGAAGTTGGTCGCAATGATAGTGGAGGTGGACATGACGCGCCAAATTGGTCTAGAAGTAAATCTACGCTGATATTGTTGGGTGCTACAGTTTTTTATGCCATCATAGCCGAAATCCTTGTGGACTGTGTTGACAACGTCTTGAAGCAATTTCCATCGCTAAACCCTAAATTCTTGGGTTTAACAGTGTTTGCGTTGGTTCCTAATACTACAGAATTCTTGAATGCTATTTCATTTGCAATGAATGGAAATGTCGCTTTGTCTATGGAGATTGGCAGTGCATACGCTTTGCAAGTTTGCTTGTTGCAAATACCTGCGCTAGTGGTTTTCTCCATCCTTTACACACTGAATATTCCTAAAAATACTATCAACATCAGAGATCAAATGTTTACTTTGGTGTTCCCTCGCTGGGATTTAATTGCATGCATGGTCAGCGTTTTCCTATTCACTTACCTATACGCAGAGGGTAAGTCGAATTACTTCAAGGGCTCTATTCTAATTCTATTCTACCTAGTGATGACGCTGGGCTTTTTTTACCAAGGTGTTATCGATGAAGGCTATTGGTAATACGAATTATTCACGTTTTTTGTATGCGTTGTTGACATATGTTTCAGGATCTGTAGCCTTTAAAGTTGCGATGGCGGAAAACGATAATATGTATTAGTTAAACTTGGTAATTTATATGTAAGTGGAGCAAAAAACGCAAAGGGTTTGGCACCATGAAAAAGAAAGAAGAGAAGAATAAAGAAAAAAAACAAGCACTTAACGGTCTAATTAATTTACAAAACGATGGTTGGTTTTGGGTTCTTTTCGGTAGCAGTAGAGTGAGGCAAGAATTCCAACTGTGCTTCATCACCCAACTTCAAAACTGTCTTGAATCTAGAACCAATTCTTTGCAATGGCTCTTCGGCATCGGACTTGGTCCACAAACCAATCTTGTATCCGTTTCTTCTGACATTGATGACGACACCATTAATTTCAGAATCTTCTTCGTCGATGGTTTCACCGATAACAGCCAATAAGGATCTCATCCACAAATCATCAATTTCTGGGGTCTTACCCTTGAATTGGAAGGTCCATTTACCACCTTTTGCATTAGCTGGATCTTCCCATTCTGGTCTAACGTCGTTACGGAATAAATGGTAGTCGGATTTAAATGGTAGCTCTTGTGGCTTTGGGATGGCGTTGTGAATAGCCCAAAATTCTTCAACGGTTTCGAAAGAAGTAACGGGACGCAACAAGTCGGACCACGATTCGGACTTGTCGACCGCAGGCTTGGTGTACCACAAGGTCCATTTAGTGTTCAATGGGTGCTTCAATTCAAACTCCTTCTTTTCAGATAGAATGGTTGATTGGCCATCCTTGATGTTCAAGTTTTCAGTCTTTTGGGTAACTTCTTCAACGGACATCTGTACAACACAAAGTTAGTATCACGCTCATTCAGGAAAGTTATAGCACATAAAATCTTGTAAACATAACATACTTCTTATTGACACAACCTTTGGCACTTGTAGGTTTCTAGCCTTTTCTAAATCTATGAAAAGACTGCAACTGTCAATCTATAGGCTCCTTTATCCTGAAAATTTTTTTCACCAAGCAGCGCCGTCTTGACTTTTGTGTCACATCTGACGTTTTACGTTGTATATGATATATCTGGTCATATGATTATCACGTGATGTGTACGCCGTGTAACATTATGTCTGATTCGTATCATATTATCCATTTGGTGAAGACAAAGGGTTCGACTGTTGAACAGACTTCCAAGTCGAAGCTCGAGATAGCACTGGCTCGTCTCGCAAGATGCTTTTACGATTACTCAAGATGCTTTTTGGAGGTACTGCTGCTGTCGTATCTGCATCACTACTGGCCCTTTACGTGTACCAGAATAAGATAGTATACCCCTCGTGGGCTGAGGGAGCCCGTGAGCATGTCGACACGCCAGACAAGTATGGCTTACCTTACGAAGAAAGGAGGCTAGTGACAGCAGACGGTGTTGAGATCAGAAGTTATGACATAAGGCGGAATGATTCCGATGCTTCGGTGCTGATTCTTTGTCCCAACGCCGGCAATATCGGCTTTTTCCTACCAATTGTTGAACTCCTGTTCAAGACATTCAAACTAAGCGTTTTCATATATTCATACCGTGGGTATGGTTACTCTAAGGGCTCTCCTAGCGAAAAAGGACTGAAGTTAGACGCAGATTGTGTCATGTCTTTTATCAGGCAGGATCCGTTTTATAAGGCGCAGAGGCTGATTCTTTACGGCAGATCGTTGGGCGGTGCCAATGCAATTTACATCGCTAGGAAATATGCACATTTGTGTGATGCTGTTATCCTCGAAAATACTTTCCTCAGTATTCCTAAGGTTATTCCACATATATTTCCTTGGTTGAAGTATCTCTCGTTCATGTGCCACGAAATTTGGAATTCAGAAAACGAAATTCCAGGCTGCGACCCTACTATGCCATTCCTATTTCTAAGTGGCTTGCGTGATGAGATCGTTCCACCATCCCACATGGAAAGACTTTACCAACTTTGCCCTAGTGAGCATAAAACATTTTTTGCATTTCCTCGCGGTTACCACAATGATACAATAGCACAAGATGGGTACTGGGAAGTTATATTAGATTTCCTAGATAAATATGATCTTTGTAGAAAGTAGTTTTTAAAACAATACACCGAGACAGCCCCCAGGACATTCTTGCATGTTCTCCTCGAGAAACCACTTCTTGAAACACTCAAAGTGACCTTCGTGGCCACAGTTCAAGACACACATTGCTAGTTTCTTTATCGGCCTTTCGCAAAACACACACAATGAATTGGGCTTCGAGCACAAGTCACAATACCAGTATCCGAATTTGCTTAAAACTTTTTTGTCAGCATTTTTGCGACACTCCAAAGTAAGTCTTTCCTTTGAAGGTTCATTAACAATGAGCTTACCACATCTGTCACAAAACAATCTTACAGTAGACTGGCCTGAGCCTATTCCTAGAATATCGTCCCATGGACAATATTTTAACAAATCAGCGGCAGTTTCAAACAATTCGTAATGGTGAAGTATAGTGATAAACTGGGCTAGTGTGTTTTTTACTACGGTAGTGCTGGTGACCTTATAACTGGTTTGGAATAAAAGCAGGATATTTATAGTCAGTAGAATGTTGCCTGTTTGGACGGATTGTTCATAAATTTTTCGGACAAGTCTTTCAGTGTCCCATGGAGGAGTTGTTTTCCCGTGTTTAGCAGCAGACACCTTCTTCAATAAGCCTGTAATCAATGACCTTCGCGGTCTTAATTTTAATTCCGACAAACTTATAGATTCCGTTTCTAAAAGACGGTCAAAGTCTCTGATCTTTTGTGGGGAGTTCTTATCATATTTGGTAGTAGATGCTGCGATTTGTGTTTTCGGTGATGGTAAAGATTTCCTCAAGGCAAGACTTGCGCAAGAAGATGTAACGCTAGGCAAGGGTGATCGTTTACTGTTAGTACTTGTTGAATTGTTAACAGCGCTGCTGCCCAGATTGGAAGGGCTCTTAGTCTTTGATACAATCTCGTTATCTAGATCCATTTGACCGATGCCTGGAGACCTTAGGTTTGTAATGAATGTGTCGATAAACGAAGTCCTTTGGCGTCGATTCTGCGTGATTGGAATGCTATCTGAGGGTTTTAGTATGTTGTTTTGTATGGTGTCAGCAACATCCTCTTCTTCGTAAGCCTCTACTGGCTTTGTGTCATCCTCATCTTCATCAATTGCGCTTTCATCGATGTGCTCAGAGTTCATCCTCCGTAGTTCTTCCAAACTTTCTCGTATACTACTCTGTTGGGTAGAAGTATGCCTACTATCTCTATGGTTGATAACATCCGATATAGATTTCCGTGATCCTGGGATCATATTTTCTTGGTCTAATTGAAGCTTTAAATTTGAAACTGGAACAGTTCCGGTACCACTCTTATCCGATTTATTTGAAATAAATGATAATGCTCTACCTCGACCACCAACGGATGATCCAAACTCACTAGTGTTGAAGCTACTGTAGTCTGATACCGTGGAGCCGCGCCTACCGGATTTAGTAAGGTCGGCAAAGCTATCATCACGATGTAGGCTTCCCTCATCATTACCATCACTCTTCTCCATGTCAATAGAAACTTTATCTGTAAACTCCTTGAGCTCCCATAGTAAAGCATCTCTCATCATAATCCATAGTTTAAAATTCATCAAATCTTTAATGTACAGATATGTTTCTGCGTTATGGTCACACATAGATACCAGCTCTATTAAGTGGTTGATTCTTTCTTGAAGTTTGATCGTCCGCATTCCATCATTATTGGTGGCCATCTCTTCCTTGTGGTCCGTATCAAGTGTCTTAATCTTTTTTACTTCATTGGTTTCTTTTCTAATGTTGGAACCTTTCAAGCTTTCTTCCTCTGTATGCACGGCAGGCTCTCCTGGGATCTCGGTTTCGGCATCGTGAGATGTATTCCTTCTAATTAGGTTTGTCCATGTATTGTTTTCTGCAATACCAAATTTCTCCATCAGTTGCTTCTTTGTTTTTGCATCGTCTATACTTTGGGCTTTATCTGCCTCAACGGTATCTTCATCAAGTCTTGTGTTGTTTTTTTCTTGCATGTAAGAAAACTTTAACTCTCTAGCTAGAAACTTGAAGACTTCAACTGGTGATTCTTTGAGTGCCGTAAGTTCAGAAGTCTCCATTTCTTTTCTGAGTTCTGGAAGCTTCGATATTCTAACTCTATTGATTATTTGGGGTAAATCCAAGGATATAAGCTGTGGGGATGGGACGTCGTTGAAGTCTAAGCCGCCGCCTACTATGGAATTTGACGTTGAGATGACAGAATTATGGTGTGATAAAGATGTGTGATTTCCAAAAGATCCTACAGGAACTGTGCCACTGTACTTGTTACTAATCGAGGTAGCAGATTTGGTTAGCAGTGGCCTTTCATTGGACATGGATCCAGAATGGTTGTGGATTGAGTGCATTGCTGGAGAAAACATTGGAGAATTTGGATTTACTTTAGAAGCACTGTTACTAAAAAAACTGTTTAATGTCGCTGTGCTCATTCTATGATGTGAAATTTTAGAGGCGCTTGAACCATCTGGGGTCATGACATTTTCGTCAGCTATTTCATAGCTCCCTCGATGTTGATCCACGAATAAAAGCCCATCCCCATCAATATCTCTCCAACCCACCATACTTTTGGGTAGATTGTCCAATAGAGTGGGTTCTTGTGCGATATCCCAACCGCTGATTATGTTTTGTTTTTCAATTGCAAAAACTAAATTTTCATCCCACCATACAAACCCTGAGGAAGGAGAAGGTGTTGAAAGGACATTTTTGGGGATATACCTCCTTGAAAGTGAATATATCGAAACGTCGGAATCTTCACCCAATGAGGACATTGCAATTAATGAGTTCATAACGTTCTTGACGTGTTGAGGTCTAAATTTTAATTTGCTCAAGGGATGTGCTGTATTTATAATTATCTCTGGGAAAATCATGGAGGTATTAGTAGTGTTGATAGAATAGCCAGGGGTCAGTTGGTGGGTCGGTGTTGATGACATGTTGTTTATGTTATTAATATTACCGCTCATGTTGTTGTTGGAATTCTTGTCGCCGACGTACCACAAACAACACTTACCATCCCTGCCTCCGCTGATAATATATTCTTGGTGAGGATGCCAGTGTAAGCAAAGCCCTGGGCCAGAGTGCGCATTGATTTTTTTTTCCATCTGATTGGGCTGACGGAGGTCAAACTTTAACAAAAGTCCCGAGTCATGGATAGATGCAAACTTGAAGCCTCTGTTGGAAATTCCATTGCTGTTATTAACATCATTCGTGGCAAAATCATAACTAGGCATCCATTTGATGTCCCTTATAGAATCTGAACCTGTATTTATATTGATATCGCTTCTATTTGTGCTTCTCTGGCTTGACCGAAGGTCCCATACTTTGATGCATCCATCTTGCCCACCGCTTATAAGTAAGTTGGTTTGACTCATGTTAAAATCCACACTGTTAATAGACCTGGTGTGTTCTGATAGTGTGGTTACCAGAGGGTTGTCTATTGTCGAGGTTTTGTTAATATCATAGACTGATACGGAAGTTGAAGTACCACATATTGCGACATAGTTTTTATGATTATAGAAACCAGCTTTAACATCAGAAATAACACTGATCTTTTTAACCACGCGTCTTAAATTGGATGATCCCTTTTGGTTAAAATTTGACGAGTGCATAAAATCATGAGTATTCACGATGGAGTAGTCGTCCTGGAATTTATACAATCCCAGGTGACTTTTGCCCGCAACGATTAGAAGCCGCATTTCGGGATCATTGATTTTGTCTATACTGGACAGATCTCTGTTAACCTGCAAAGTATACCTTAAGCCAGACGATTTCGGTCTTGCTGGAGGGTTATACCTGGATGGTCGAATAGCGCCATCGCTGCTCGGGCTGGTTGTATTTGAGGGATGATACCCGTCCGAGAAAGAGTGTTCCTTTAAGCTATCCATAGACGGTGGATTTCCACCCAATGGATATCTCAGCAATGTCTTGTTCTTTGGAGACGAGCCAATTGGAGCAGAATGATTGTTACTCGAAGAATGCTGTTTATGGAACGAAAACCTTGAAAAAGAATGCGTCCTTCCACCAGAAGAGGATAACAGCTCATTGGTTGATGGAGACTGATTTCTGTTTACAAATGAGTTACTCATATTGACGCTCTAGTCAAGCACGGTCTGCCTCCTTTGTCTTGTTCGTTTCCACTGTAATTGTCATGGTATGGATTCAAGGAAACCAAGACCATTCGCCTAGCAACTATATGGTCACGTGACTATCTTTCTTCTATATCAAGTTCTACAGTAAAATTCGAATTATATAAAACTCTTGCTCACTTTTGAAATCTGACAGTTTTTGCTTGACGCTGTTGTTTAATTTCCCTTTTTTTCAGCCTTGGCGAATATATAATTGGTTTTGCTAGCTATAATTTTTATAGTTTTTATCACCAGGTCTCATTGACGGACGATACCAGATGTCCCAAAACAATATAAAATATGATATCTCACATGCTTAGTGTTACACTGAACTTTATAACAAAAAGTATAAAACCAGCGTCTTTTGTTACTCTATATTTACTGATCGATACAATAATAAACCCAACCATAAGGTAGGGATTTCTTGTGGGTTACCAACTAACTACTTGCCCTTTTTTTTTTTCTTGGATTCGAGGCTACTAACATCACCAGAAAAGTATCATCGTGGTGGATTTTTTAAACTGAAATCCATCAGTATATCTGTTCTTGTTTCACGGTGCCATTGTACCACTTTCTCCTTTTTTTTTTGATGGCAAGAAATTAAACATCGTAAAGTACCTCTACATGTGTGCTGGTACATAAATCGAGATACAAAGAAGTTAATACTATACTCTTCATATCATCTTAAAACAACCGATTTGAGCAAAGTCATGGACAAAACGCTTGAATGAAGAGAACAACAGAAGAAATTTTATGCCAATTGAGGTGAGTTTTTACTTACGTATTTTTGCAATAGTTAATCTTAGAGATCCACAGTTTATGTACATCCAGAAGCGGTTGCCTTGAAATGTTATGACCTCAGAACTTTTAGTTTAGGATTTGTCTTATTTAAAGTTGTGGGAAACATAACAGGTGGCAGATTCAAAAATTAATTGGGACTAAACCACAAGTACATATCGAATCAGTCAGTTAATGGCAGCTCGCCATCTTTATAGTAGGCCATGAAATTCGCCTTCAGCCCTTTGCCATTGCTATCAGGTTCACCTTTACTGTTCACTTCACCAACACCATACTGGAACGCACCGTAATCCACGAATCCAAAGTGTTGATAAATGCCCTTGGCCCTCTCATTTATCGCTTCCAAAACAACCGCTACATTCTGCTCGTCTGCCTTGCGTTTCAAGTAGTCAACAATTGCTCTTGCAGAGCCCTTGATATGTGGTTGGTTCAAGTTTCTGCCGATCATAAACAAGTAATAATAGTCCAACTTATTGCCCAAACCCAGTTCATGTTTGAAGCGGTCACAAGTAGCGATAAACTGCTCATTAAATTGTGGGTCGTTGGTAGCTTCTAGCTCCAAAGGATTATGTTCTGGAGGAACGACTATTGCAACACAGTCGAAATCATCGCTTTCAAGAAGTATTCCACCTTTACCCATAAAATAATGACAGTACTCTTCAAAAGACCTGTTGATCTCTTCCCTTGTGTAGTATTGAGTAATTGGCGAGTCGTCATACTTCTTAGTCAGGTAATCATTCTCGATACTATTTGCAAATGCTATGGATAGCACCTCACACACCTTTTGAACATCGACCGTCTCTTTTACACTCATTCCATAAGCTTTTACAACGATGTATACCCTCTCTGCCGTTTTGTTGTCGCCGCCGCCTGCCCGAGCGCAAATTAAATCTGTCAATAGGAAGATGGCCAGGATCCGCTGTGAATATAAGAAGAGACACAGATAATCACATCCATTGGTTAAACAGTGTTGTAGTATATCTACTCCGAATATTATGTCACACAACAAATACAGTGAAGATGAAGTTATTGAGCTGGAAAACCTATTAGATGACGGAACGATTCAGGATGGTCAATCTACTCCAATCAGAACCGGTGGCTTCTTCCAAGAAATTGAGTACAACGATGAGATTGTAAAGTTGTATCCACTGGACTATCAAAAGGTTCCAATCGTGAGATTTCAAATTGCTACATGCCTATTGATGTTTATTGTGTTTGGACTTAACGACCAAACCACCGGATCTTTAATGCCTACTTTAATGGAACATTACAATGTGTCAAGCGTGCAAGTTTCGAACGTATTCCTTCTACAGATCTGTGGCTATACCACAGCATCATTGGCCACAGATAAGCTTCACAGGATGTTGGGTTCTAGAGGTACCATGCTGATGGCAGCTGCGTTTTGTTCTATTTTCTTTGGAGTTCTATCATTGCGACCATCGAATTTCTATCTTTATCTTGCTTGTTTCCTACCGCTAGGATTTAGCATTGGTATTTTGGACTCTACTGGGAATGTCTTTTTTGGAAACTTGGCTATTCATAAGAACGAGTGGATGGGGATTTTGCACGGGTTATATGGTGCGGCAGCGATGATCACTCCTCCAGTTGTTTCATATTTTGTCAAATTTGGCCACTGGAATCTATTTTTCCTGCTACCTCTCACCTGCTCTACTGTCGGGTTATTAATGGTTTGGTTCGCGTTCAGATATGAAACAGCAAATAAATACTGTTACGTGTGTGCAACGGACAAAGAAGAAGGCGAAGGCGAACATCCAAACATCTCCCAGTTGATTAAAAAGCCTGCTATCCTTCTTTATGCAATTTACCTTTTTGTGTACTTGGGTGCCGAGGTTTCTACTGGGTCCTGGTTGTTTACATATTTGCTCGATATTAAGCATGGTGAACGTATCCCAATGTCTTACGTGACAGCATCATATTGGACCGGATTAACTGTTGGTAGATTAACGCTGGGCTTTGTTACCAAGAGAATGTTTCCAAATGAGTATAGAGCAAGCGTTTTCTATGGCGGATTAACCCTATTTTTTTACACAGTATTCGTTTTGGTTGGTTTAATCCCCGGGAATTCTTTGCTATATTTCATTACATTATCTATTACAGTCTTCCTTAGCGGTGTATTCATTGGTCCTCTATTTCCAAACGCGAGCGTTGTTGCATTGCAAGTATTACCAAAGAGTCTACATGTCAGTGGTATCGGAATGGCTATTGCTTTGGGTGGTTGTGGTAGCGCAGTTTTACCATATGTCGTTGGTATTTTGACGCATGTGCTGAGTTTTAAATGCTTCCCCTTCCTTTGCTGGTGTATGGTGGTGATATTTAACACCATTTGGTACATATATCCCAAATTCCTCAAGGGGCATGAGGAACATCTTTGAAAAGTAACCCGATAGCTTATAAAATGGAAATAAATAACTAGCACTATAGTTGTGAAACTTACTTAATATTCTCTAACCGTGTGAAAAGTATACTAACCTTTCATTTTTTTTTTATTATTATACAGAAGAGGAAATATCTCCGCTTCTAAAAAATCTATAAGGCTATTAAAGGCTGCTAGTACCCCAAAGTTTTTGGGCTTCACTAATTCACCACTTTCAAAATCACATCGTATATCTCAAGTTATGAGTCTTTCTTAAAAGAGAACGATTTCCTGAAGAACTATATGGCATTACTCTATACCCACTGGATAATCGAAAAGGTACCCATCAGTTATACCAAGTACACATATATACCAGTTTTACAAAATAATAAAGCATAAACTACTTACTAGATACGCCTTTGTATTCTACAGTATCCATGGTCTGAAATAGAAATAAATACTCTTTTCGTAACTCTCTACTCATGATTTTCGATCCCACCCCTCTTTGAGAGGAGGCATTTTACAATCAACACTTGTCTCTTGATTACTATTACCAGATTGTATCAATACTCTTGTTAGAAACCGCCTCCATCATGCTATTAAATAGTATTAATGAAAGGTGTCAACCATATTCGTTCAATTGAATGGTGGATTTGACCGTGTACCTTTTTACGGAAACTGTTGATCTCATTTATTTCATTTTTCTATCAAGACGAAGCTCTTAATACTGGCTCTCCATCTTTAATAGCAATCTCTATTTACAGCAAGGAGCATAGTACGTTGGCAATTAAATATCAATTTTTCAAATGAATGGTGGTCAAGCTATCAACCAGCAGCAAAAGAAGTACATAACTCAACGTCGTACTGTTGACATAAGCTCGCCGTACGATAGATTATACTATTACAGCAGACATAATCTTCCAGCACCTCACATACAGCCGGAAACAACATACACCACCGAGATCTTACCTCCAGATGCTTATTATGGGAACAAAAGAGTAATTAATACGCCTACAAAATTTACTCATCTGAGTTCGAACAAAGTGAAACATGTCATCCCAGCTATCAAATGGACACCAGAAGGCAGACGATTGGTGGTTGCGACTTATAGCGGTGAGTTTTCTCTTTGGAATGGCTCGACTTTCAATTTCGAGAGTATTATGCAAGCACATGATAGTGCTGTAACAACCATGGAATATTCCCATGCAGGCGATTGGCTAATAAGTGGTGACTCTGATGGTATAATCAAAATTTGGCAGCCAAACTTCAACATGGTCAAGGTTTTAGATCAGGCACACATGGAATGTGTCAGGGACGTTTCGTTCAGCGGAACTGATTCCAAATTTGTCACCTGTTCCGATGATAATATCTTAAAGATTTGGAACTTTAGCAATGGCCAGCAGGAGAGAGTACTATCAGGGCATCATTGGGATGTTAAAAGTTGCGATTGGCATCCAACCATGGGGCTTATTGTGTCTGGTTCCAAGGATAACTTAATCAAACTATGGGACCCAAGATCAGGGCAATGTATTTCTACGATTTTAGGTTTTAAACACACAATTATCAAGACGAAATTTCAACCAACAAAGGGAAACTTATTGGCCGTAGTTGCTAAGGATAAAAGTTGCAAAATATTCGATATAAGGCAGAATATGAAAGAGCTGAAATCTTTCAGAGACGAATCGGATTACATGTCTTTGACGTGGCACCCAATAAATGAATCTATATTCACGGTCGGTTGTTACGATGGGTCTTTAAAGCATTTTGATTTGTTGCAGGATACCGGGTCTTCAAATTCGTTTCATGACATACCGTATGCCCACGATAAATGTATCACATCTTTGTCATACAACCCCGTGGGTCACATTTTAGCCAGTGCATCAAAAGATAGGACCATCAGGTTCTGGACCAGGTCAAGGCCTATGGATCCAAACGCGTTTGATGATCCAACCTATAACAACAAAAAGGTTAACGCATGGTATTTCGGCATTAACAACAACATTAATGCGGTCAGGCCAAAAACTGAAGATGGTATCGCCCCTCCTCCTGCTAATACTGATGGGCACCTAGGTTCTACTGGAAGCTCAATGAACGGCATCGGACCTCCAGCCGGCCCTCTTCCTGGGATCACTTCTCCTTCCAAACACAAATTGCCATCTTCTGGGCTACCGGGATTAAGTTTTTAAAGAAATAAAGAAAACCTTTGCATTATGTATTTTATGGAGTACTATACAGATAAAATAATCCCAGTAAAATTAAAGTAAATAGAGAGGGAGACGAAAAAAGGAAAAGGAAAAAAGAAAAAAAAGAAATATAGAAGGAAAAGCCTACAGAAGCTTGTTTTAATTTAATACTAAAGAATCTCAGCGTTCTGTTTTATCGAAAAAGTGTATCCCATGGTCGTTAAAAAGTTTGATCGTTAAATTGTTCGTTAAAGTTGGTGAAAGTTGCCATTGGGCAAAGCTCAATTTTTTTTTTCTCAAGCAGTCTGATGCAAGCAGTTGAAGTATTCCTCGTTAATGACTTCATTTAGCTTGGCCAAGTATGGGATTCTAGAAGAATTTGTGACATTTCTGGAGTCACCTTGTGTGACAGTAGCAGTACCGTTGATAAATTGTTTAGCACGTTCGATGTATTGAAATCCGTACATCTGAGCATAGTGCTCAACAAAGTACTCAAACGCGTTAACTACCTCTCCAACAGCATTGGAGTACTGGGATGGGAAGTGGAAACAGTTGAGTTCTCGGGTGTCCAACAAACCTGCATTTATAATATTGAAAAAAAACAAGCCTGAATTATCTTGGGATAAGGTGCCATCAAATAAATAGTGTTCAAACTCTCTTTTATTTAAGGGAACAAACTGAGAGTAGTAGTGTTTTAAACGTTTTCCAAAGTCCTGAACAGCAAACTCGTAAGGTTTATCGAAGTAATCCTGGTTGAAAGTTTTATTGTGAATGTTGTATTTGATAAACTCTTTGTCAGAGCAAGTGACTTGCAGAGCGATTGGGGTAATTTGGAACTGATGGCCTCGCTTGTTAGAGTTGTATGCACGAATCCCCTCGAAAATAAAACTTCTCCTTTTTTCGGTCGAGTTGGTGGCATCAAAGATTGCCACATCGCACAAGTCCATGTCCAGCTCGTTGAAAAGCTTTTCCAAAGTTATTCTGGCATACTTCTCCTTTTTTTCGGAGTTCTTGGGATTAAACAGGTCCTCAGACGAGTTGTTAGCGAGCATCATTGGTCTACCTTTGCAACTCAACTTCCTTCTAACATGACCTGCGTTGAAGATGGAACAACGCAAGTGAGCAGTCGATGGAGAGCTCTTCAAAAATTGTATCAAATGATTAGAGATCGTAGATTTCCCGGTTGCTGGTAGGCCTATTAAAACAACCACAAATTTGTCTCTATGAGAATCGTTTTGTTGATGCAGCCAGACGGAACGGCGTCTGCTACGATAGTTCAGAGTTAGTGGTGACTGTGATGGAGTAATGGGAGTTGCTTCTTCATCTTGGCTGGTGATGGCAGTAGTCACAATAGGATGTGGAAGGGGTTGTCCTAGTTGTGTTTCTTGTGACTCCTCCTCCTCTTCACAGTAGTGATCGATAATACTCGAGTAACTACTTCTGTGAAGTGAGAATAATGAGTTCGTAGAGGTTGAGTTTGATCTCAAAGGTTCTGCTCGACCCATGATTAATGTGGATTGGCTTGTTGGTCAGATAGAAGAAGAGTATTGCAGAAAAAAACTGATTTAAGATTTTTTTTAAAGCTTCCCCATACACGTTTCAGTAATCCATCAAAATCGCGACTTCGACCTGCTCTTTTCTCGGTGACAGAATTCGTTCTTCGAAGCCAACCTTTTCCTCCATCAGCCGTTGTCTGACGCATAGGCTGCTTCCACAACACAAGACTCAGAAATTCGCGTAGTATAAAAGTTGGCGCCAGCTCCCGGAATTCTTTTTTTCCATTTTTTTTACGCCGCCGCGGTTGACTTTTCTTTTTTTTTCTTTCTTTTCGTTTTTCCGAAACGGATAAAGGAAGAGTTTTTCCGATTCGTTTAAAGGTATATATCGTATCGTTAATAGGCCATTTTACTTTGGTTTTGCAATTCTTTTGGCGTTGAAAGACTTGTGGGCATGATCGAGCTTCCTTTTCAAATTGGTATTGTCCTGGTCTGCATTTGCTCCGGTGAATTCCTCATAAATCGTGTGTTTTAGTCGTTCGAATAGGCCATGAGATCGTGAAAATTTATCGGAACTGTTCTGAAGAAACAGCTCTAGCTCTCTTAACGGAGTTAGTGGAAGAGCACTTGTGCTCGAGTCGGCGATAGATTGATCGCTCTTTACCTCCTCGTCACCATTTTTCTCTTCTAGCTGCCGTATGATATCATCTATCTGCAGGTACCTGTTCCGCACGGCCTCTGCAGAAGGAAATATTAGATCTTCGATGTTTATGTTCTCCTTACTGATATTCATAGTCTCCTCTACGATGAACTGGTAGTAGCCCACGCATTTTAAATCCAAGTCTGCACTGTATGGGCTGGTGGTTGTTTTTTTTCGCTCATAGGTTTTCTCACAGTAGATTAGTGGTAGGATTGAGCTGTCTTGGAAACACTTTCTGATGATGTTTTGGAAGGAAGAAAGTTTCTCCCATGAGTCGTAGAGTAGGGTGAACAAAATTCCATCGTTTTTCAATTTCCAGTCTCCATCGTCGGTGTATAGCCAGTTGTGAACATAGTCACTTTCGCCGGCCAAGTACTCTCCTATGAAGTGGGTCAGCATGGCATGTTTGAATACGGCTTTGAACGTCCTTATCACACCCAAGTTTAGGGGCTGGATTTCCACTTTCCCGAGAGAAGCGTCGTGACTTTCGTTTACCAGGGAGTACTTGGTTTCGAAGTTTGGATTGAAATACACTATTCTGACGTTCTTCAACGTATTAGGGGCTACTATGTGCTGCCACAAACAGTCCAGTAGCAACACGACTTTTCTATGATTCTTGATACATTGCCTGTCCAGAGTGGTAACGAACTCAATGAAATAGATTTTCTTGTAATTCAAGTCCTTGTGGTAATTTACAAATACGCGTTCGTTTTTGTAAAAACCAGGCAAGCGTCTATTACAGACAATTAGCGGAGGCAATAAGTCATCTCCAGTAGCGTTGATACAAATCCCGATAGTCAAATCATCCCCTGAACAACCTCTCAGCGAGTTCTTCAGACAAGCTTCATCCATGTGATATATATTTCTTAATTTATATTCTGACAGTATTTTTTTGATCCTCGAACGTTCCTTGTCAATGTCATCTATCAGGTGCTTAGGCTCATATTCCTTCAATAAACTTTCAAATTGTAGCGAGAAGTTTCTACAAAACCCACTTATATCCTTGAACTGAGATTTGAATTTATGGTACCAGCCACGAGACATCTTTACTGGAATGTTTCCGTACCCTAGCTTATACATCAATGCCGTGATTGCTTCATTCATGGTGCGCTCGTATAATAACTCTCGCGGGTATGTCTCAGGAGAGCAATAGTAGGCAACCAAAGCCTGTTCGTAGTATATTTGCAAGCCTTCATAAGCAATTTTCGGAACTACCGGTTTGTTTTTCGATTTCACCCCCTGAACCAGTTCTGGGTTGTTTTCTTGCGCAGCTAGCGCTGTCAATCTGATATCAATGTTCTCATCGAGTTGAAACGCGGAGGAGCCTTCATCTTCAATTCCTAAATATACTCTATCTCTTTTATTTAAAGTCTTTCTGTGAGTCCTACCCTGGTGGTTCAACTTATCATACGCCAGTCGCAGCTGTTGTTCCTCATGAATCCATCTGTTAAAAGTAGACTTTGTGACTCTGAACATATTTTTAAACTTTCTCACAGTGGCTAGCTGCGAAGGTGTATCTAGAGCGTGATAGTAATCTAATGCTTCAATTTTTTCACTTAGGGTAGCTCTTGCAGACATAATTGACCTTATCAACGATTCTATTCAATAGCGGGTTATCAAATCTTAAAACAACAATTCATATATACCAATATCGTCGTACCGAATGACTATGATGGGTATCTCAGAGATTCCGATACATAAGCTATTTTTCTACATCGCTGTCGTGCAGTTCTGGTTTATCCACATCCATCGCATCTTCCTCTTCTGCAGATTTGTGTTCTTGTGTTATATCCACTTTTTCTTCTGATTTCTCATCACTTGTTGCTTTCCCGTCGATGTATACATCACACATGCTTTTCAATCTTTCCCTAACTTCCTCGCAGGTTTGCTCAATATGCTGGATTTCCTTTTTCTTATATTCTAATTGTTCTTCTAAAAGCATAATTAAAGACTCACGGG
This sequence comes from Lachancea kluyveri NRRL Y-12651, assembly GCA_000149225.2. NCBI lineage: Eukaryota > Fungi > Ascomycota > Saccharomycetes > Saccharomycetales > Saccharomycetaceae > Lachancea > Lachancea kluyveri. Next base: position 1,167,808 of record CM000689.1, on the reverse strand, counting down.
ATTGGTGGGGTCTGTACTCGTTCAATAGATGATGAATGTTCACCAATATAGTTCTAATATGCTCTAGCTTTTCGGGAAACGATTCTGGATTGACGCTGAGTACCCCAATCAGCTCTAAGAAATTTAGTAACAATGATTTTAATAATTTGCGTAGTTCTTGAATTTTGTACTGGTAGTTTTTTGTCGTAGAAGGCTTTGAGTATAGCTGCGTCATTCCTAAAGATTTCAAATCTGGTAGTTCGTCTTTAATTTGCCATATGCTACCAAATGCTCTATATTGACCCGTTTCGGGTATTCTGGGTGGGATCAGGAAATCTAATTCGCATGTGATCTCATCGGTTACGCTGTGATTGTGTGCAACACCACCATTTTTGGTCTTTTGGTACTTGGGCAACTTTTCCAGGTTAGCCTCAGTAAAGAACTTCATGTACGGGGGAGGAGGCGGATACAAAGCTGTGATCTCATTAGATTGATCAGTAGACATCCTTCAATATATGTTTTTCCCCCTAGCGTGGTGGGTTGTGTTGTATCGTGTTTGTCTTACTGTGTGTACATTCACCGCTGTTGAAGTTCAAATTACTTTACATTTGCTTCGCATTTTCAACAGACTACTAATTACAACATCACGAACAAAAGTGGTGACAGAAGAAACTGATGAAACATTCTTTCGACCAAACGCTGATTTACAATGACAGTAGTAGATGAAACTGCCCATAGCATTTGACCATCTAGTACTTTGATACAGTTAGTATAGACGTTATGTGTTACGTATATAGTGATGTATGACAAAGGAGGAATCATAACCTACAAGGACTTATGGCCTATTTGCTTTCTTACTCTATAAGATATATAGGAGAAGCTACAGTAGAGAATAACAAGGAGATAATGGCCGAAGATAGAATGGAAGTCGACGAATCCATTGAGGATGTTGCTGCAGAGGAACAAGTAGCACCAAAGCCAAAGAAGAAGTTTGAAGTAAAGAAGTGGACTGCTGTCGCCTTCTGGTCATGGGACATCGCGGTTGAAAACTGTGCCATTTGTAGAAACCACATCATGGAACCATGCATTCAGTGTCAACCTACAGCTATGACGGATACAGATAACGAATGTGTTGCTGCATGGGGTACCTGTAATCATGCATTCCACTTACATTGTATTAACAAGTGGCTACAGACGAGAAATGCATGCCCATTAGACAACCAACCTTGGCAATTCGCAAAATATGGTAGGTGAAAAAAAGTTGCGTTAGCTTGCTGCTTTCTTTTCTGTACATTATATACACTTATTATCTATGCTCTCTTTTAATACGCAATAGTTCACTGATAATACCTACCATTTCGGTAGAAGGTTCCCCAGTTGCACCATTTCGAGCAGCGAAGGCCAATCTCACTATACACCTGGTCCCATAATTTGCCCTCTTCGTGGTAGTACTCGATAAAGAAAATGTATTGCCATTTACGTTCGTTGCCGTTGTTAAACGGTCTAGAATTAATGGAGCACATATTCACACCATGTTGTTTTAAAACCATTAGTACATCTACCAGACTGCCTGGGTCATCGTACTTGACTGTGAATGTAATCAAAGTGACTTTCCGGTGGTCTTTGGTCGAAGGTGCTGCATCCAGGGTAGTGCATTGAGTACTACGACGTTTTAAAATAAGAAATCTAGTAGTATTACCCTTGAAATCATTTATAGAGTGTTCAACAATATGTGCTTTGTTTAGTTTTGCCGCAGTTTTACTAGCGATGGATAAAGACATTGTATTGGGATCTCGTTCGTAATCTTCCATACACATTTCCACCGCATTAGATGTAGAGCTAGTATCGATTTTTTTCAGTTTATTGCCACAGATAGAAGACAGAGATTGCATATAATTTGCAACTTGTCCCCAGACTTGAGGGTGTGAATATATCCTGCTGATGTCCGTAGTAGCTAAATCTTCAGGTGACAAATATTTTGGCGATATCAAACAGTGCTCGATCGCTACGTATTGTTCACCAACGATCTCGAAAGCTGGATCTACCCGATTATCTTGAGAAGGCTCGCCCTCTATCATCCAATCTCTTAGTAAATCATAGGTAAACACAACTTGGCCATTGGTGGAATTTTCTAATGGCACTACTGCGTAGTCAATTTCGTTGTCTTTCTGAAGTCGGTTGAAGCATTCAGGAATAGACGATGTAGGAACATGCTCTACACCGTCATCTTCCGGAAATTGTTGCAATACAGCCTGGTGAGAATACGTACCTGTAGGACCCAAAAAAACCACTTTTGTCATTCGTTCGGCGAACTTGTCTATGGTGACTATTTTATTGAAAAGATGAAGCATTTGACTCTTCTAACACTTTTGGTATTAGTCGTTAAAAACGAATGAGTTCTCGAAATTATCAATGAATGTATTTCTGGGGTATTGATGTTATGTTCGTATTTACATGGTTGATATATATTGATATATGCTCTAAGCAGATTGTCTATCTTTTTCGTTTTTTTTTTTTGCCATTTCTTTCAGTTCTCCATGGACTGTGCCAAAGAAATTAATAGATCAACGTTGAAATCGGGTGAGCCCTTAGTAAAATCCCTTAGTAATTTCACTCTTTGCTTTGCAGCAGATGTTTCTTCGCCCATAGCCCCAAAGAATCTTTGGATATTTAGTAGTAATAACTGAGCATCAGCCATAGAGACGTTTGTTTCTGGCTCCACATGGCCATTCATAAAAACAATACCTTTGTCCTGAGCAAGTTCGAGATGGAACTGGAAAGTAGTGTGCGGTCTAGCATATTCGTTATGCAATTTGTACTCAGCCAACGATGTAATAATACAGTGAACAGTCTTTGGGCCGATAAATTGCCATTGGATATAATGCAATTCCATACCTTGGTCTTTCCCGTCTTTTTTGTCTGCATCGACAGCCTCTATCTCTCTTGGCAAAGGCAAGACAAATACTGGGTTCTCTTTGGCATTTTTGTTTAATTTCTCAAAAATTGAGTTGGGGACAACGGCACTGAGGGTATTTTCCTTGTTGGCCCATCTGGCTCTCCATAGAAACTCAACTTCCTGTTTGGATAGATCTTTGATTTTCTCCACTTTCAAAAAGAAATCTAGAGTCTTGAAAGGTACTTTGGGGCTCTTTGGATCAATTGGGTCCCTTGGCTTAGTAGCGGCAGCGTTGTTTTGAGACATTTTAATCCTTTGTTCGTAGTCTTCTAGCTCTTTCAATGGGTCTATCTTACTAAGTTCTTTCTTTTTCCTATTAATTTCTTCCTTCAAATGATCCTTTAGCTCTTCGATGGAATTGAAACCTTGTTCCTTGGCTCTTTGTAGTAATTTATCTTTGTATCTTTGCTCTAACGATTCCGTCGAATAGTATTTCGATGCAAACTGTGACTGTTGTTGCAAAAAAGTTTTGTATGTAACCAATGATACAGCTCTTCTCTGCAAGGGATGGGTGAGCTTTGCTAAGGTTCTAACGGTGGCGAGCATGTATAAAATCTGATTCTCATATAGCATAGTACTAGACTAACTTTTCAGTAAACTGTTGAAAATTTTTCCAGTCATAATTTTGCGCATCACGCAAATTTGCGGTCTTGAGTAACGCATAAACTACTTCAAAGAAATAGCCTTCTAACCACATATTCAACTGTTTTCTAACACTAACGGGAACACCAGCGATGATCAACCCTGACGAGCTCCTTCTGGAGCTCATGGAAGAGTATAAACCCCACCTGCAAAGTTACCGGCATAGGATGAACACCTGGGGCGAGGTTTTGGTAGCATTCAATAACAAGACCGGGGCAAACTATAAACAGATAAGGACACTTAAGACCCGATTTGAAAAGTTAAAAGAATCGTATATTAAGGGAGAAGAGATGGAAGCAATGAACGTAGATCTTTTAAAAAAGCTAATTGAGGAAGACGGTTATCCTTCGACAAACAAAAAAAGTGGCAGCACAGGAAATCCCTCTTTAACTATAGATCCAAGCATAGTTCCACACAAAAAGATAAAAATAATTGCTGAAGAGACATCGGATGAGAACGGAAGAGAAAGTAGCTCTTCGCAGCCTCCTCCACTTGATTCTATCACTGTTTTCCCTCATACCCAGATGAAAAGATTACAAGAGCAGCAGTACAACAGTTATACAGGGTCTACACCACAAAACAACAGGAGACCTTCAGTTGGTTCTATTGGTGGCGGCTCCCATTATTCCTCTTCGGCCGTACCAACTCCAAACAGCCAAGGTGTCAAATCTGATAAATCATTTGATGATCCGCTCAACTCACAGCTACTAATGAACTTACTCTCCATCATGAAATCCCAAAAACATTTGCAGCATCAGCATCAGCATCAGCATCAGCACCAGCATCAGCATCAGCATCAGACACCTTCCCAAGAGCCGAGCCAAATTACCCTAGATACAGTATACCGAGAGTTACAACAACTGAGAAAAGCCCACGAAGATTTTCAAAGTGAGGTGATGCTTAAGTTGGATTACCTAACATCTTTAATCAAGAAAGACCCAACCAAAAGTCAAGTGGATGCCATGGAAGCTCCATTGGACGACTGTGTTTTAGGTAGTTCATAAAATTCATGAAGTTATTCTTTTGTGACGCTATTACGGCGGAGAGAGGCCAGACAAGAGCACAAAACTGCATCACTCTGGGTTAGCCAACTAAACCATACAGAATCGCCAAAATGGTTAGTATGGATTGTAAAACAGATAAGATTTTTGTTGTTATATTGAGAGCCTTGAGTACATTCTCGATTCATCGGATGATGATGATTTCCAATGCATTACGGGGATTCGGGTTTGTGGGCATTAGGTTTGGTTGGGAATTCCCCAAACTATGGGCTTCTGTTGAGACTGCTGGATGTATGATACTATACTGTGTTGTTCTTTATCATCTCTGCGCTTTTGTCAAGAGAACTTTTGATCAAATCGGAAGTAACGCCAACTATTACCTCAAAGAAGGTTACTACCAATTTATTTGTGCAGTGACACAAGATCCAGAGTCTGCATTGGATGTACAATGATAAACTGACTTATGCACATTAATTTAGCTTAATAATTAATAATATTAAGTAGCTAAGGAAATATTCTACAACACTGTTTGTTCTATCTGTCTACTATTAATCTCAAAGCTGCTTTCTTAGCTCTAACAATGTTTCCCAGCCGTCGGAATCTTCCCACGAGTTCTTACCCTTGCTCATTAAAGATTTAATGGTGGAACGTGCTTTATACTTCCAATCTTTGCAAACCAAGTCGCCGGCACCATATTTTCCTCCCAGCTCGCCCAGTGATTCGTAAGCAGCAACCAAGTCTTGACAAGCGTCAACAGTGTCATTCCAGACTCTCTCATCAATTTCCAAATCTGGGTTATGAGACATAGCTCTATATGCCTTTTCATGACACTCTAATGCAGCCCACGGTCTCTTTCTCCAAAGCTCTACGCGGCCAACGACCTTCCAGCATCTCGAACTTGTAGTTATCACCGAGGGCAAAGTGCTGCAAATAAATTCGATACAGGATGATTGGTAATGTGACAGCCTTTGAGTTTCATTGCTAGGATAATCGGTAGACACTAACAGTTCAGCTAGTTTTTCTACAATTGGCAAGTCAATGGAGCCCTCACCAGATTTATCCCTTCTGATGTTGACTAGATGTTTGCACGCCAACAGCACATCATCCCATTCGTTTAATTTAACTGCAACAAGCATGTAATTCTCCCATATTCTCCAATTGTTTTGAGCATCTGAACTGATGGCTTTTTTCAAACAGCTAAATGATTCTTTTACTTTATCCAATTGAATGTAGGCAGCACTCAAATTAGACCACGACAAAGAGTGAGTTTCGTCCAAGGAAACACACCTTGAAAATGCTTCAGCTGCTAGTTCCATCTTGTTACACTCCAAACCAATACAGCCGTAAAAGTACCATGTATCAAAACTTAATGGGTATAATCTCAAAGAATCATTCAAATGCTTTAGAGCGGCCATGTAATCTCTTTGCAAGCCAGATGAAGGTGGAGGGTTGTAGTAATATCTTCCGAGAGAATTTTTAGCATTAACATATTTACCAATTTCCCAACTCTTTAACCACAAGTCTGGATCTTGTCTAATATCACCTAGAATTGAGTAAGCCCTGGCGTCGGTCGGACACGCTTCGATTCTTCTGGCCAGTATGTTCTCAGCCTGTTTTTCATCTCCCACAGCAGCATAGCATAGAGCAGCCTCACACCACATGGACAGCCTTTCATAAATCTCTACAGCAGACCTCAGAATGCCCATCGACATGTACTTTTCGGCTAATTTTGTATCTAGTGCCCAGCGTGGAATCAATGGTAGCTGATGAATATATTTCAACCTACCACAGGACGACTGGGTTTCTTGGCCTTCGGCTTGTGGAATAATCTTAGCAGATATTTTTAAACCTAGTTCTTCCACCAGGGACTGCATCTGTAGCAAACCTCTCTCGATTGTTTTGGCCTTAGTAGTTTCTACTACGGACCTTTCCCATAGAGCTCTGGAAAAAATTGTCCAGTTTTTATTGCCTGGCTGATAGAGAATTCTACCAACCAATGCAGATAATTCTTCTTCTACTAATGGATCTTGAGCAGGTGTAGTTTGCCTAATCACATATAAACGTAATAGTAATTGGATGTTGTCATATTCAGTCAATTGAGGTTGTTCGTTTGGATTCAACCCTTTCAATTCGACAGGAATATTTTCTTGACGAATAGCAAAAGGTAGTATCCTGTTCTCCTCATATCCAGAACCATCGTCCTGTTTCTGTTTTTTGACAATCTGTTCATCTAATGGTTCGTCTCCAATGGACTCAAAGTGTGGCTTTTCTAAAAGAAGATCTGAGTCGAGGACAAAACTTTCCGGCGAATATTCGCTGTCGTCAGAGGACGAGTCTGGACTAACTGCAGACTGAGCCAAGATAATTAAACCTGCATGAGCCTTTTGTTGAAACTTAGTCCTCATTGCACGTGCACCGGTTAGTACAAAGCTGAAGTTGGTTAATTTTTTAACTTTAGTTAAGGAAGGTAAGCAGAGTTGTTCTGTGTTAATGGCCAATGAGCACTTGGTGTTTTCCAGATAGTAAATAGTGTAAAGGTTTTTTTTCATATTATCGGTACAGATAGGTGGTAGTCCGTTGCTAATCGCGTGCGCCAAGTCAACGCTACTTAGAATAGATGATGCCACAATTGGGTGAGGGCCAGTAGGTTCAGGTAACAAAGAAAGTTGTGTCAATAATGCTCTTGCCCTCCACCAATGGGCAAATGCAGTGAGGCTAGTAGTGCTAGCAGCAGAAATTTCTGGCAACCTAACTTCATCACCAGTGGCTAGGAAAAGAGTAGGTTGCTGAGTAATATGTTCCAAAAGCAACAGAGAAAGAACCAAATAAACGGGATCATCAGTCAATTCGTAAGCCGGTTGACCAAGTGGACTGAGCAGTTGAATTAAAAGCCTTTGTAAATTTTCATTAGTAGACTCAAAGTTGAAAATGACGCTATGGGAGGAAATCGGAACTGATGGACCAGTAAAGTTGTTTTGAATAAACGTTTGCAACAAAGCAATGGCTAGGATTAGAGAGATACTTTGGTCCATGAAATTTTTTTCCAAGACATTTTGCAAGACCTCCAGCAGCTGCTCTTTGTTACTGACACTTTCAATCTGGAAAACGACCGGTTGTAAGAGTTTATTAACAACTTTATATGATTCACCGTTCAATATACTCTGCGAGTGCTCGACAAGTTTCGGGTCGACTTCATTACCGAGATTTCCTACAGGTCCAGCACTAGATGATAGTAGCAGATAGTAGTGCAGTAAAGCTTCCATATCAAAATCTAATCAGATGTTGTTAAACTTGTTTTAAAAGATAATTGCTAGAGCTCATCGCCACACGTTGAATATGTTATTAAAAAATTTTCCCTCATCAAAGACATGTATCATCTAGGACGAGACACCAAACACGAATTAGAACGCGTAAAAAGTAAACTTCAGTGATGGTTTCCTTCATTGAAAGCAAGAAAAGTGAGTGGCAAACAGCAATCTTTAGAAGGTACCAACATAGAAATGGCCAGTATGTTAGGTTTTTTGAATCTCAGAAACAAACCCGTCGAGAGTTTTTATTTTTTACTAACCGTCGCCTTTTTTTGCAACAGCTTATCAACCATATAACGAATACTCAACTGTAACCGGAGGTGGCTTTGACAGCTCTCAAAACTCTAACAAAGCACCCAACTCAGCTGGATCAAACTCTTCCTCAACTCTAACCCCAGTGACTATCAAGCAAATCACTGAGTCTAAGCAACTAGTTCAAGATGGCCCCTTTGTAATTCACAATTTAGAGCTGCACCACGTTTCTTTCGTAGGTGTGGTTAGAAACGTTATTGACCATACCGCTAGTATCAACCTAACCATTGAGGATGGCACAGGACAAATAGAAGTTAGAAAATGGAGTGATGACTCCGGCGATATTGCCAACGCCAGCCAGCCTGATGAAAATACTAACGAGGGCAATCAGAACTATAACTCTCAAGTTGCTCAGCTCTATCAAGTCGGGACTTATGTTAAAGTATTTGGTGCTTTGAGGGAATTTAGTGGAAAGAAAAACGTCCAATACGCTGTTATCAAACCTGTAGACAGTTTCAATGACGTGATTGCACATCACCTAGCATCCATTAAGTGTCACGCAATCGCCAATGGGAAGATACAATCAGAGACACAACACGGAGACAAAGCATTCGGTCAAGATCAGCAGCAAAGTCTATTTGTCCAAGACACTTCTGATGGAGAACCAAAAACTGCACTACAAAGAATCCTGGAGTTTTGTAAACAACAGTGTAAAAATAAGGATGCCAACAATTTTGCTGTTCACACCAAGCTAATCGCTCAATCCTTGGGAATGATTGAGGATGATGTTAGGATGTATTGCCAAACTTTGACTGAGCAAGGTTTCATCTATCCAACCTTTGATGATTGCAGTTACTTCGTCTTGTAAGCTACAAAGGACAACGGACTACTATATACTGTTTGTATCTTCATATCTACCATAGCAATTGCCTGGATTATTTTGAAATATTTTTCACTAGTATAAAGAGAGAAGTTACAATTGTAAGATGAGATGGATGTGAAGATTGTCAATTTACTGCTTATGAGCCCATGTAAATCACGTGATGCTCTTCCCAAGAATTGCGGATCGTGACACAAAAACATTCAAAGATGTCTGTGACGCCTCCCAAATAGAACGCGAATAAAAGCAAACAAGGAAATTAACTTTTACCTCTGTTTGGATTTGAATCAACATATCACTCGATTTTGGAGCTTCGAAATTTATAATAGATATTATGAAGCAAACCGGTACCCATATGTCTACCGTTCATTTTGTTATCGCCTTTTTGTCGCTACACGTAGCAATTGCCGCCGCCTTCATACACCCAATTGAAGTGAAAGGAAACCACTTTGTTGATGCCATCACCAATGAGCCATTTTTCATCAAAGGCGTTGACTATCAGCCTGGTGGCTCTTCGGAAGTTAGTGAGAAACAGGATCCACTTTCAGATCCGAATACCTGTGCTCGTGACATAATACTTTTCCAAGAGCTAGGTATCAATACCATAAGAATTTATTCTATCAATCCAGCCTTAAACCATGATAAATGCATGACCATGCTCGCTTCTGCCGGTATCTACCTAATATTGGACGTTAATTCTCCGTTGCAAAACCAGCATTTAAACCGTTACGAACCTTGGACTACTTACAATCCTCATTATTTGGAACATGTTTTCAAAATTATTGAGCAGTTTGGTTACTACAACAATACTTTAGGGTTCTTTGCTGGTAATGAAATTATAAATGATAAAAAATCGGCACGGCATTCCCCGCCTTACGTCAAAAGGTTAATAAACGATATGAAATTGTATATAAAAGGACATTCACCAAGAACCATCCCCGTTGGTTATTCTGCTGCAGATGACTTAAAGTACAGAGTTCCACTCTCCAAGTACTTAGAATGTTTGGATCCCAATTATCCGGAAGCCAGTGTTGATTTCTATGGTGTCAATTCGTACCAATGGTGTGGAGGGCAAACTTTTGAAAGCTCCGGTTATGATGCTTTAGTAGAGGCCTACAAAAATTTTACCAAACCGGTGTTCTTCTCTGAATTTGGTTGCAATGAAGTTTTGCCAAGGACTTTTGACGAGGTTTCAACAATATATTCCAAAGACATGCACATGGTGTTCAGTGGCGGGTTGGTTTACGAATTCACTCAAGGGACAAATAATTACGGCTTGATTGAAGTCGACACTGAAGGAAACGCACACTTGCTAAACGACTTTGACAGTTTGAGAACACAATATGCCTCCGTCAGCTTACCAACTCTGCAACAAATTTCTCGCAATGTGATATCTGACCCTATATTAAACAGGCGAGCCTCTTCTTTACACATCCCGGTGTGTAATCATGAGTATGAGAACATAGAAATTACAGCAAAGGTACCCAATACATTGGCTTCGGATTTTCTCAAGCGTGGTGTTAGAGTCACTCGTGGGAAATATGTGAATTTAGCGGACAAGGATTTGGTGACTTCGTATAAGATTTATGACAAAAACGGAAAGTCATACAAGGAAAGAACAAAAGTTGAGGTTGTGCAAAATATCAACCCACTGTCTGATAGTAACGGTCAAAATGTAAACAAAGTTCAAAATCTGGCCGCTTCAACATTTTCAAACGTCAATATCCCGTTCTTGCTAACTTGCGTATTCAGCTATCTGCTATTAGAAACCGGATTTCAAGTTGCAATTGCATCTTTCTAACACAACTGAAATCAACCAAAAGAGAGAAAAAAAAAAAAAAAAAAAAAAAAGAAGGAAAAGAAAAAGGTAGAGTGAAGAGGGAAGGTGTAGCAGAAAGAGCTATAGCATTTATTTATTTTGTAATTCACCGTGTGTCCTACGCTCAAAATCGTAGGAATACAGAATGTAACCATTATTGTCTCTGACCTGAACAGGAACGCCACCAATTAACACAGGTTTCAATAATAATTCCCAATCATACCTAGTTCTTGGTGTGCAGAACAGCCATGTCCTTGACATCCTAATCTGTACAGACTTAAATTTGGATAGGTTTTTTAAAAAATACCAAACGTTAACATTTGGAATATCTCTAAAGACTTTGGAGTTTTGATAATTATTTGTTATCTGGGAGTCGATATGTGCCGGAAGATCTGAATCTTGTGATATTAGAGGCTGGGCTCTTGAATTGTCTAGTGAATTTTTCATGCAGTCGTCGACTAAGGAATCCCACCAATGGGGGGTATTTTGATAGGATTCATTTTGCGCGTTCGAGGAACCGCACAGAGTTTCTTGATCATCTGATTGATAATTTAATAGTTGTTCCCAGAAAACATGAGGAACTAAGGGGTATACGTTTGTAAATGGAATATTGACAATTTTGATATGGATGTTTTGGCATGGTACCCTATCCCAAATGTCTTTGAAATGATGGAAGAAGTAATGGAATTGAGGAATTCTAAAGCTGTGGTAATACTCTTGTTGCGAGTATGTAATGACTGCAGGTTTTTTCTTGATCTCGGCGTTTTGGCGACCAATATATTTGGAATTCAGTGCTATCACAACAGGGGTCGTTGGTGGTGGTACAATTATCTCCCTTGACAGCGGAGCATTTATCAATGTTTCTCCAATAGATTCGTTGTCATCGTGAATCTCTTCTTGTGGATGATAGTATTCATCATTTGCCAATTTGCAATCAACAAAACAGGTACTGTTACAATCTATTGTCAAGTCGGTTAAACAGGGGAAACAATTGCTCAATAGCAAATCGTACTTGCTCTGCAGGTTCAGAAAGGTCAAATTTCTTACTCTGTTGAAATAGAAATGTATCAGTTTCATGATCCCATTTCCGGGAACAATCTCACAAGAGTTCAAAGTAAGCGATGTAATCGGTAAATACACGTCCAAAAACCCCTCTGAGCCCTTTCTCATGTGTAGAGGTAAGTATTCAAATGGAGTATCCAGCGATTTGCTATCGATGACCAAGTTTCTCAATTCTAAGGCGTCAAATACACCAAAGCAGCATAACAAATTTGGTCTCAATACGACGGGAGGAACACCATCACGACCTCGAATTTCCAATTTTTTAAACCTTCGTAATGAGTAAAATTTTTCCTCATAATCTGAAATCCATTCTGGAGACAGTTTAAAAATCCTCAAATCCTCTCTATTCATGGACTGTTGCCCTTTGATGATTTTCTTGAAAAATTCTCTAGAGCCATCGTTTAAGACCGAGTACCATAGAGGAACTTTAAACCCAGGTTCCAGCTGGCTCAGTATAACGTGAGACAAGTTTGGCAAATAATCTATAATATCCAGCATAAGCTCGATGTAGGTGTAATGAGAGTACTTTGTCTCCATCTTCAACAGTGGGGTCGGTGATAGCGAAGACGATGGTGCCGAATCGAAAAAATTTCTTAGAGGAGAGGCAGCGTTCCTCATAGGTGACGCTCTGGTATGTGAAGAGTGGCTTCTCCTTCTAGATCTCCTCCTCTCGGATATAGATGTACTGTCTTCTCCGATAAAGGAGGCAGAAGATGTACTACTATTAGTACTCACTCTGCTCAGCGGAGCGCCACTCGTAGTGGAGTGTGTGTTGCTGTTCTTGGGTTTATCGTTGAGAAACGAGTATGTTCCACCGATCATTGAAACCTCGTTTTGATAGAATTTGCTGTATTTCAATAGCGAATCTTGGCATTGAGGATCGACAAATTCGACAGACTTGACTAAAAATCTTGTATTATGACTTTTAAAATCGTTTCTTCTCTTCTGCAATGCATCCGCAGTATGAAATTCAGCGTGGATTAGTGCATTAAACTTTAAAAGTGACAGTTTGCCACGTAGAACAACATGGTTGTACAAAAACTTGTTGCTAATGGTGCCGTATAACTGGGAATTTACTAAACACAGCGAAAGCAGCGTATCTGTATCCAAGTTTTCTAAAATTTGGTCCAGTATCTTTGGTGGAAGTCTCAACAAATGTAACTCGGATAAGTGTTGATCAACCATCTCGAAATCTTGCTGATCTAACTGATTTGGATTGGCATCTTTATGCTTTTTCAAGGACATAAACCTCTTCCTTTCAAAGAGTTGTAGTCCTTTCATATCGAAAAAATTTTATGTTTATAGTAGTTTAGCCTTAGAAAGTCTCTTTACTTTCATTTGCTCTCCATCAAGCTGAGATGTATCAATACAAGTCGAGATTATGTATATATACATATGGACTTAAAGAGATGGAAACACGATGACTCTTTCCAAGTTACAAGAAAAAAATAGACAAGTCACGTGAATAAACGATTGCTGTGGGTGTAAGATTATAAACATGAATAAGGAAATTAGTAGATTTAAAAGCGAGTCTATACTATAAAAAAAGGAGGGAAAAGGAAAAAAGAAATTAGCAGACGGAACGATGTTTTCTATTTCATTTCAGACCTACCTCGGTGTCCTAGATATTTATGTAGACGTACCCACATAAAGTATTTTCCAAACTTATTCTGGAGGTATGTAAGTCGATGTATACATTTCCACTTGAGTAATTGTTCGTACATCTGCTTGCGTATTTACATGTTTTAAATCAAAAACCTGCAGGGGCTTAGAGGCCTATTCACCCCATTTCAGATGGTGTGGATCCAATTTTCATGCCTGCAGACTTCTTTAGTGAAGGTAAACGACCTGTTCTGTCCGCAGAGGTCTGGGCTTCTGTCAACAGGGTAGACAGCTACACACTTTCAGTCATCCTTTGTGGGAGGAAGTTTATGGACACTCTCGTTATCCAGTTTGGCTTTCTTGATATCCTCTGGCGCGTCTTTGGCATAGTGGCCAATGACATTTTTCAGATTATCAGGAATATCTTCAAATGCCAAATCATCAGTTGTTAGAGACACAGACTTGCCCTTGGCACTTAGAATATCCTGGACAGTTACATGTTCATCTGAAAAGATTTTCAAGTGGTCTGCGATCAAATGTCTATTGTTACATCCGGGACATTTAATAAGCACACTACCTTTTGTGTAAGCCTGCTTAGACATAGTATGAGAAGATCTGGTGTTACACTTCTTGCATGTAAAAGCGATCATCATCATAGGCTTGTCGACTTTGAAAGAGCCTAGGTGGAGCTTACCATCGTCGCCAGTGTTTTGCTTCTGACGAAATGCCGTGCTTGCATTGAATGCTCGTGTAGGTACCACAGCACGCCAACGCCACACCAGTGGTGCTACTGTAGCCACTCGTCTTGGTGCCAATCTTAAGGATCTTGTTATACAGCGTCCAAGCATTCTCTCGACACTTTTTTCTTTGTTTTACTTGTTCTTAAGTTCAGTTTGGCATGGTAGAACAATCTTATCGATATGTTGAAATTTTTTTTTTTTCCCTTCTGGAGAACCAGGACAGACACGTAAAACAGGAGCCAACAGTCGATCCCAAGTCTATAGATAATACTATCCTTCGAGTAATTATTCACATGCAACTCTCACCGCAAAAAGAGCAGGAAATTGCATCGAAGATCCTAGAACGCGCAGAGCTAGCACAGATGACTCGCCAACTGAAGTTGGGGTTGAGTAAAGTCGCTACACCTAAAAAGAACAATGCCAAAGTTGGAATATCCCCGCGAAAGAACAGGGTATCACCGGTCAGAATGAGAAGGCTGACTGTCAATGAACAAAGCAGAATATCGCCTTTGAAAAAGGACCGTGGTTTGGTACAAGACGATGAGAATGCAAGCCCACAGTCTCCCTTGAAGAAGCACAAAAGGCCTAGTACGCCTCCCGGAGAACCCAGGACTAGTAAGGAGCGTAATAACACAGAGAAAGATGAAGCCATGTTTGTCCAGGCTGTACCAACAACGCCAAGAAATTCTTCTCGAGAGGAAGACGTTGGTGCAGATTTGTTGATGTATCTAGCGGCGAGCCCCTACACTTCTACAAAAAACGCTGCACACCAGTCACCTTCAAATTTAATGCAGCAAACACCGTTAAATCTTCAACAAGGCAAAATTCCAGTCACTCCATCCTATATGCCACAGCATAACAACGAAGCGATGAGATACTCTCATATGAAGTCCCAGGCTTCGCTTCAGTCCACTTTTAAAGTACCCGGAATGCTTCCCGCATCTTCTGGCGCGCACAGTCAGCATCAACAGAGTGTATCTCATCTGTCTTCAGGCTTTTCGGAGCTTGTGGATTCTCCTTCGGTCCCTTTGTACTTGTCACCACCTTCCCATAGGAGGAAGGCTAGCAATGGCACGAACCATATCAACGTTCCTTCTTCTTCTTCTGCCCTACACGTCCCAAGTACCCCATCAAGAGAACTGCGCTCTTCACATTTACTCAAGACTCCCAGCTTCAACATGGGGGACTATGTACATAATTTGTTCAGTCCCTCACCGAGGATCCTCGGTTCTTCTCACGAAGCAAAAGATAGGGAGTAGTAACAGCATAAATTCTCAGCATGGCGGTTTTCAACACTATATTTCCAAATTTTACGACTACAGGTATATAGAGATTCGGTAGCTTATCAACACTATTATTTGCGATAGAAAATACCCATTCATATTAATATTGTGAAATCGAGATGTAACCACGTGATTCTGACGCGTCAGTTGTTGTTTTTTCTTTCGTGTATGATTATGTATAAGGCACGTGGACCGGAATTGCTTTTTTTCTTTTTTTTTTTCTTAAAATTCTCCAATCAAAAAGACTACAAGAATTATAACTCAGTGAAATTTATAGTTTGTTGTTCGTTAAAAAAACAGTAGACAAGAGGAAAGGGTACTAACTTTTAAAGAACATCACATCAGGTTGTTTTTGTATTTCTTTGTTTCTATCTATCCACGTTTCGTGTTTGCGCTTTTCCCCCTTTAAAGTTGAATTCTAACAACTCTCCCTCTTTAAAAGATAGTTTCCGGCTGTTGGCCGTCACTGCTGCAAACAATAAGGAACCTCCATAATATAAGCTCAACAACGATTAGCTAACATTTTTTACAATCCACTACTTTTATTGAACAGATGTCCACTGACACAGAATCGAGTCACTCTGGACAACATTTGTCCCCAACCACTTCTGTCGCTGCTTCTCTAACTTCTATGAACACCGACGAGCACAATGAGTTGTATGACCACAGACAGCAGCCAGACTCTTTACCTGTCCGCCGCTCACAACTTGCTTCCTATGGCCCACAATCCGCTTCTGCTCCAACTGTTGGATCGTCTTTTCCCGATATACCTCATCCACAACTAGGTCCCTTTAACAAAAGTGGAACTAATGGCAATAATGGCATCTCTTTTGACAACAACTCCGATGATGACATGTCAATCGGTAACCCACAATTAAGATCCTCGGCTACAAACACTTTTACCGCAAGACCCTCCCGTCTCGCCCATTCTATGCCCCACCAGCAGCAACTATATGCAACAAGTAATATTTCTGCAAACCACTTGGCCGCCGCACCCCCTTCCTCGTCACGTACAAGAAGAGGCTCTAGATCTGCTTCTTTTGCTGAGAATACTATCATGAGGAAGAAAAAGTCCAGAACCGGGTCGGACTCCTCGTCGGTGAACCCGGTTCACTATTTGACAAAAACTTTATCATCTAAATCAAACGGCAGCGATCCTAATAACGTGCACGATGGAGCAAGACGCAGAATGACTAGAACCTCTCTTGACAGTGATGACTCGCATGCCTCTAGAGAATCTCAAGAAACAGAGGAGGATGTTTGTTTTCCTATGCAGCAACCAGAACACACCCGCATTAACGGCATTGATTTCGATGAGTTAGAGGAGTTTGTGATTGCATGTAATGAGGAGAACCTGGCATATGCTAGTACGGTTGCGATCACTGATGTTACCGGCAACAACAATCTCGTCAACAAAGAAGGATCTTCTTCTTCCACTTCTACAACCCTCTCTTCGGCTGCTTTGAAGTATACTCCAAAACTTAAGTATCAGAAGGATTACGCATCAGCAGTAAGCGGGTCTCAGGAGCCCCAAATTCAGGGCATTTCCTTTGGAAATAATAAGGTAGAGGGTGAAGATTTTACTTATGGATCAACGGGCGAGCTTCTTACCGATGCTCCTCCCAACTTTTGTGCACCTGACAGATTTTCCTTTTTTTGTTCAGAATCGGAGGAAACTATACATGCTCCAGATATCCCCTCTTTAGTTAAACCTGGACAATCATACCGCAATTTATTCAGAGATGGTGCACCAACTTGGTGGTTGGACTGTGTCTGCCCAACTGATGAAGAAATGCGTTGTATTACCAAGGCCTTTGGGATCCATCCTTTGACTGCAGAAGATATTCGTATGCAAGAAACCCGTGAAAAGGTGGAACTTTTCAAATCCTACTACTTCATCTGTTTTCATACGTTTGAGAATGATAAGGAGTCTGAAGACTTTTTGGAGCCGATCAATGTTTATATTGTGGTGTTCAGGGAAGGTGTGCTAACATTCCATTTTGGTCCAATCTCTCATTGTGCTAGTGTCAGAAGGCGTGTGAGGCAACTACGTGACTACGTTGACGTTAGCTCTGACTGGTTATGTTACGCCCTAATCGATGATATTACAGATAGTTTTGCCCCAGTTATTCAGGCCATCGAATACGAGGCTGATGCTATAGAGGATTTTGTCTTTATGGCTCGTGATATGGATTTTGCAGCCATGTTGCAAAGGATTGGTGAGAGCAGACGTAAGACTATGACCTTGATGAGACTACTAAGTGGTAAAGCAGACGTTATCAAAATGTTTGCCAAAAGATGTCAAGACGAGATCAATGGAATCGGACCTGCTTTAACTTCCCAAATCAACATTGCAAATTTACAATATTCTCAGCAACACGCTGATAATCACCCTCCGAGCATCCAAGAGAGTTTACAAAGACCAGGAACTCCTGCCCCTCCACCTAAGAGAGCCCAACCTAGGGCTGACATTGCATTATATCTGGGTGATATCCAGGACCATGTTGTTACTATGTTTCAAAACTTGCTGTCCTACGAAAAAATTTTCTCACGGTCCCATGCAAACTATCTCGCACAGTTGCAAGTAGAGTCTTTCAATTCTAATAATAAAGTCACTGAAATGTTAAGTAAAGTGACAATGTTGGGTACTATTTTGGTTCCCTTGAACTTGGTTACTGGTCTTTTTGGTATGAATGTTGGAGTTCCAGGAGGAGGAGATGGTAGAGGTTTAGGCTGGTTCTTTGGTATCTTAGGGTTCTTGGTGTTGATAGCGGGGACTTCATGGGTACTTGCCTCTATATGGTTAAGCAGAATGAGTGCACCAACCACTTTGAATGAAGCATCTGAAAGTGGAACTAAATCAATTATCAGTAATTTAAAGCCAAGGGGTACTCGTGGGACCAAGCCGTTTGATTTCAGCAACCCCCAGAAGTCTGATAGATCAGTGGTGAGTTTCCCCAGTAAGTTGAGCCGGTACGACTAGCTTACTATGATCGGGGACGTGTATTTTTTTGATTTTTTTTTTGTTTTTCTCTCTTCGTCTTTTTTGACGAATTGTTAATTTATTGTGCAAGATTCCTAATTAATAACGTTTAAAAGTACTGTGTAGTATTTATTTACTAATCCTTAGATTTATGTTTCCTCTTTTTCTTATGCTCTTTATCACTCTTTTCAAGATGGGCACCATCTTTCAATGTGGCAGTAGACTCATCATCACCTTGATCGATTAGACCGTTCTCGTTCTTGAAAACTTTCTTCTTCCAATCTCTTACTCTTCTGCTCTTCATAACCTTTCTTTTATCCTTGGCTCTCAACTCCTTTGGTCTATATGGAGCAAACTTCTTTAGCCCGATGAATTCGTTCAAGTCTGTGTCATCTGCTGCAAAGATTTCTCTTGTACTTAAGCCGAAACTTTCTGGAGAAACTTCACGGTATCTGAATTTGATGTCTTGTTCTTCTTTGGTTCTTGCGCGTGATTTTCTCTCTTCTTCTACTTCTTCGATGATTGCAAGTTTGTTTTCCTCCACGACTTTCTCGGCCAACTCAGAGATATGTCTCTTTTCTGACTTTTTGGACTTCTTTTCATTTATTTTCTCTTTCTTGGACTTCTTTTTTGGAGGTTCTTCGCCATTTTCTTCTTCGTCCTCCTCAGCCCTTTCTTGATTGCTTTCTGCGTCCTTACCTTGTTCTTGGTAGAAGTCTCCCATTATCTCATCATTTTCATCCCAGGTAGGTTTTCCTTCCTGTTCGTAGAATTGGTCATTAAAGATTTCTCCCAATACGTTGTCCCATTGACCGTCTTCAAAATCACCATTTAGTAATGTGTCAGACAATTTTTTTACCAGTGACTCATTAATATCAGCACCATATTCCTTCTTCACTTGGTTTAAAACATCGGTTAATTTGTTGACCTTCTCCTTCTTCTTCTTTTGGACTTGTAGTTCCTTTTCTTGTTTAGTCCGTTCTATTTCTTTCTTTTCTTCATCTCTCTTTCTTCTACGAGAAGAAGTAGCAGATCTTCTTAGCGTGGCTTGGTTACGTGCATAAGAGACGATCTCTGCAGCGTTTGGATCTTCGTAACGGAAGTTGTAAGCGTGTTCGAATTTTTCAACAGCAGCGTCGAATTCTTCATCATCTTCTTCCATCTGATCAGTACGATCCAAATCGATCATCTTGTCGCCTTTCTTTGGGATCCACGCTTGTTGATCAATAAATTCCTCTAAAAATTTCTCATCATCAACCTGAGGATCAGGAAGAGGTGCGGTCCTGCGTTCCCTTTCTGTTGGCTCCTTCTTGGTCAAAAACCCTTCTTCGTCTTCATCTTCATCGGCATTGAAAGCACCTTCAATCTCATCCAACAAACGAGCCTTTTCCTCCTTTTGTTGAGATGCGTAAGATTGCTTACCATCTACGGTTTGCATTTCAGATAATTCACTATCCTCGTCATCTTCCAAGGCTTTACCAGACAGTATATTCATTCTATGATAATCCTTTAAGTAAATTGGCTTTTCGGTTTCTGATCTTTCCATTTTTTCGACAGCCTTCTCAGGATCTTCAAAAAACCTGACATTGGGATTTAACAGCTTTTCCTTATCGTTGCGCTTTATAGCTTGCAAAACATTTTTGATGCCTTCTTCAACCTCTTCAGTAACCAATTCACCGTAATCGTCTTCTTCTTCTTCTGAGGAGGATGATTCTTCAGAATCGTCATTCACTTTTTCATTAATGGTGAGCTCATTTTTTGGTTCTGGAACGGTCTTGTTGGAGGTGCTATTGACGATTTCGTCAGTTGTAGCTTTCTTGGTAGCTTCTTTGGCTCTCTTGGCGGCAGACTTCTTTCTAGGCATGGCTTAACTGCTATTATTTCCGGTTACAGGTTAAAGGAAGGGCCAGAGTAGATGAGATGAGCTCCTCAACTAATAAAAATTTTCCGTGAAAAAGAAACGCGAAACCCAAAATCTTATTACGTATATAGTGAGTATACTTCACCTTACGGGATAAAACCATGCTTCGAAATTGGAAAAGCTCCTACAGTCCATATTTTAGTGAAGAGAGTCTAACCTTAATAAGACACGTTATACTGGGATGTATAAGAATTTTTCCATTAGTAACACGGTCTCAGCATTCTCATTTTCCTGCAAATACCTTACATCTCCAGCTAAGCTGAAGAAGCATCATCAATGACGAATGACATGTAGAAACAAAAAGATATTGGGCTTCCTAAAGGGGTTCTCTTTTTATCATCTAACATACTCCATTATAGTATCAAGGGAAAGGAAGAAGAATATAACTATGGAGGCAAATCAAGATAGACTTTTCCGTTTACCATTCAAGCTGCCCAGCTCAGCTAACGCAAGAACTGTTGGCGTCTATTTATCCGGTGGTCTTTATGCTCTAGGCGCATGGTTGTTCATGGATGCAGTGATTTACTCCAAGACAGCAAATGCATCTACGGTCCATGTCACTTTCATTGACTGGATACCTTTTATATGTAGTACGCTTGGTATGCTTATTGTTAATTCCATTGAAAAGAATAGATTATTACAAGATGCGCTTGCCTCGGGGTCCTTCACCGGATCCTCTAGTACTGCATGGCAAGCGCGTGTGGTTCTATTCTTGGGTTTTGCATTACTAGCAGGTGGTCTATCGGGGTCTATCGTTGTGCTAATTATCAAGTTTTTAATCAAGGACTTCAGCACCTATCCAACCGTTGGGATGGGTGTGAACAACGTTATCGGTAACTTTTGTGTTGTATTGAGCTGTGTGTTATTGTGGGTTGCTCAGAACGTTGAAGACGAATACGCTTACTCCTTAACCCTGTAAAGAGAATATAGTATAGATATACTCGTATTATACAGCATCAATAGTATTTGTCCTTCGGGATAATGCATTCAGATTATTAATCAAAAACTTAAATTACATTCCTCTATGAAAGATGCGGTACCTAGTATTCTCGATCGACGAAAATATTACAAAGAATTAGCAGGTAGAGGGTATTAGTTGTTAGGGAGAAGGTGGTATAGGAGGAGATTAATGTACAATGGAAGTCTTTCTCCTTTTCTTTTCTCTTCTCTTTTTTTTTGGCTTTTTTTTTTCTTATTTTCTCGTTTATTTTCCCCAAAAGATTGGGTTCAATATGGGGCTATTCCTTTGGTACTATTAGGTCAGCCATTTCACCCAGCACTTGTAACTCAAATTGGCTAAAATCAAATAGAGGTGGTAGATACTTCGGCTGAGTATGCCCTCTTGGGAAGAAATAACGCTCCCTTCTCAAATCCTCAAAGAACGGATGTGCTAAAATTCTCCTTGGAGATAGTCTGCGTTCGGGCTCGTAGACTAAGACCTTCATCAACAAGTCAATCCCCTCGGGGCCAGATTGGCCAAAGTGTTTTTCAAAGCGTGAGGAGGGATTGCCAGTGAACAATGGTTTTGAGAATAGTGGGCCATCGTATGAAGGATTCGAAAAGAAGATAAATCTCTTGTCTGGAGGGCCCAACAATTTTGAGATTTCACGTAGTTGAAGCAAAGGTTCTTGGCCTTGGAATACTGCCTTACCAATTAACATCTCACCCATAACACAGCCAAGTCCCCAGATATCTATTTGAGTGGTGTATTGTGTGCAACCAACAATAAGTTCTGGAGCCCTATAGAACCTGGAACAAATGTAGCTAATGCTAGGTTGACTCTGCTCCAATTTTTTAGCAGATCCAAAATCACAAATCTTTAGTACACCAGTATTTGGGTCGACTAAGATGTTAGATGGCTTTACATCACGGTGACAGATCCCCAATGCATGCAGATACAACATACCTCTCGCAATTTGATAACTGTAAAGTTTAATATGCTTTAATGGCAATTCTAACTTGTTTGATGAATAGCGATGGATTTCTAGTTGTAGGGTCTCGGGTAAACACTCCATGGCCAAATGCTGATACATTTTGTTGTCCGAAGGAGAAACATGGGTAAAAAAATATTCAAGTTTGACGACATTGGGGTGGTCTGCTATACGCAAGATCTCTAATTCTCTAGACTTGTATTCAGTCTGTGCAGGGACCTTTTTGATGGCAAATGGGCCGTACCACTTGCTATTATCAGGAGTCAAGTAGGCTTGAACTACGGTGCCGAAAGCACCGTGTCCTATTTTCTTGTACTCCTTAATTAACATCTGTCTGGTCACATTGGATCTGTTAGATGTGACATCGTTGGCAATGAATTGGTCGTATCTCTGCGACATTCTCTTCTTCTCTATACCGCAGTCTATCTGCCTTGTTTGTTTTGTCGCATGTATTAACCCCTGTCAATCTGTTCGGGTGGCGTTAGTCATTCTTGTATATGCCAGCAAGACTGTTCAGAAACCGGGTAATTTGTTTATATATCACTTCTAACGAATATTATATCGACACTTGCGAGATGATCACCGTAACATCCAAGGATTACCCGGTCGATGCTCACAGGTTATGGCTGGTAAGGTATTTTCGTACGAATGTGGCACTGCGTTTCTGACATGGAGACAGTATTACCACGCCCTAAGCAACTACAAACGACAATTTTGTTATTAATGAGTCCTATGTTCATGGTATTTTTGAGCAAAGCCTGTTTTTTTTTCTTTCGACAGTCTCAATTTTTGCCGTCTTTTCAGTCGGGTTAAAAAAGTGAGGGAAAAGACTACGAAGGGTACAAGTAGCAGAATGCACGACCCGTCTGATATATCTCGACACTCAGCATCCAGTCTTACCGCATGGATTTTTTATACAATGACTCTCTTAATTTCTACTCTTTTTTTTTTTTTTTCTTTTTTAAAATTTGAATTTGAATTTGAATTTGAATTTGGCCATACAGTACTTTTAGTCAAAACTTACTCTTACAATACCCATGCTTAGTTTCAACATAGTTCAACTCACTCAAACGCCTCTTTCATGTTGGCAGTACTACATCGATTGAGAATTGTATGTACGTGCTTAATGATTTTGTTCATTTGTCTCATACGCGTTACCCTGACTGTAGTCTTCTAATTAATATTGAAAATTTTCATAAAATGATCCCAGGACAAGGGAGATAGACACCAATTGAGAGCACTAGATTATTTCGTACTCGGATCAACAAGTTGGCTATGTTCAAAAACACTGTTAGAACATTTCTCACCACACCACGTAGATTGAATGGTAAATCTACCATCTCCTTCGCCAACATCGCTAAGGGTGTCAGCAGCAACGCTAACAGCAACGAAATGTCGAACGTTTTCAAGCCAGACGAGTCTTCATCCTCCACAAACGTCAACAAAAATGCCAAGAAGTCAAACGAACACACGGTGAAATATGTATTAAACTGTCTTTTTGGCAAAAACAACACTCACTTTACCTACTCCGCCGTTGTTGAAGATTTAAACTTTTTGAAAAATAATCAAGACCTATCGTACAACGAAAAATTCATGTATTATTTGAGACTACCACAAAAACCTAGGTTTTCTCTGTCCACAGGTAATTTGGGTTTTCGTAAAGCGGCTCGTGGTGAATACGAGGCAGCCTTTCAAACCAGTGCTCGTTTGTTCCAATTGATCCACGACAAGAGATTGATGGACAAGGGTATAGAGGTTGTGATGAAAGACTTTGGCAAGGGCAGGGAGGCATTCATTGCTGCCTTAAATGGTAAAGAAGGGAATCTGATTAGAAAGAATGTGGTAAGAGTAAGTGATGTTACTCCGTTGAAGTTTGGTGGTGTCAGAGCTCCAAGACAAAGAAGACTCTGAAGGGGAAAAGAATTTCACAGCATCTGGATGCAAGAACCACAAGCCATCATGTTTTTTTTCCTCTCCAGTTCTCGAATAAGTTGCATTTATATCCCGAGGCTTTTGTAAATATATACATACACATCACATTGCAATCATGTACATAAGTGAACAGTGGATTTTTCCATTTTTTTAGTAAAACCCTGTTGCTGTACTAAAACAGCTTGTTCTAAGTTGCACTCGAGCACTGTGGTCACATTTTTAAGACTCTCTAAAAATGTGATTAGGCCTTGAAGAGACAAGCGAGAGTATTTAACGGTATACTTGCAAATTGTCAATGAGATACATTAACTTAACCTTTCCTTTTCTGAGTTGTTTTAAATTTAATGAGCTCTCAAATGTCAGTGACTGCGTTTGGATTTTTTTATTATGTATGGGTTTTGGTCGTATTTTACGCTTCTAGCTCTAGCTTGGTATGTATGGGCTTTTCCTTATTCTGTTTTTTTTTTTTTTTTGCATCTTGTTGGCGGTGCGACTTTGTTTTTCACCCTATGCCTCTCCCACCATCTGGAGAGACTCATTGGGTCCGCTCCCGCTCCGTCCCTGACAGACCTACCCTCCACTCCCACCGCGCGCTGGGAGGGACGATTCTCGCTAGACAGCACCGGTGGGAGTAGGCAGGTGGAGCTAGTACCAGGCTGGCTCGGCCTAGCTCTAGCTCCCATCCTGTGCGTGCGCCCACCGGGTTGCCTCACGGAGTCGGCTGGGACCATCCCTCAGCAAACTTTTGGTTTCGAGAAAAACTTCGATATTATTCAAAACGAGTTATTATACTCGTACTTAGAAACGTAATAAGCATATAGATCAACAAAAATGGCTCCATCTGGTATGTTAACAAGATGTGGAAAATGAGATATGAAATTATGAGATTGCAAATGCCGAAAATTACCTACCGATTGCTCTTTCCTTGAGGTTATACGGTAACGATGTGTGGGAACGTTTTTAATAATACACTATCACGAGGGGCCAGTCTTTGGTTTAATAAAGGAACAGAGGGGATTCCACGGTTACTATAGCCCTTGCAGAAGAACGAAACCGGAGGGGCGGGAAAACAAACTCCAAAACGAGGTGAAGCATTAAAAAGCATATATGATGCAGTGTAGTGATGATCTTTGGTATTCTAAACCAGGACGACGTGGATGAAATGAGCTTTTCTGTACTCTAGACGTTACCAGGAATTGCGTTTTCATATATCAATCTCAGGACTAAGTTGATGATCTTTTTTTTTACTAACAATTTTCTTTTACCAGCTAAAGCTACTGCTGCTAAGAAGGCTGTTGTCAAGGGTACCAACGGTAAGAAGGCTTTGAAGGTTAGAACCTCTGCTTCTTTCCGTTTGCCAAAGACCTTGAAGTTGGCTAGATCTCCAAAGTACGCTTCCAAGGCTGTTCCACACTACAACAGATTGGACGCTTACAAGGTTATCGAACAACCAATCACTTCTGAAACCGCCATGAAGAAGGTTGAAGATGGTAACACTTTGGTTTTCCAAGTTTCTTTGAAGGCCAACAAGTACCAAATCAAGAGTGCTGTCAAGGAATTGTACGAAGTTGATGTCTTGTCCGTCAACACTTTGGTTAGACCAAACGGTACCAAGAAGGCATACGTTAGATTGACCGCCGACTACGATGCTTTGGACATTGCCAACAGAATTGGTTACATTTAAACTAGTCTCTTGTTTGATGTATATGTACTTAAATTTTGTTTTAATATAAAGAAAACAACGTTATTATCATTTCAGCTTCATTATTTAGAAAGAAAAAAAAGAAAAGGGAAACTCTGTTTCCACCTTTATACTTGTATGCGTTCGTGACGGGACATATGTACAACGTGTGAGGGCATGATCAGTTGTCGTCGTTGTGCGACATGATTCTCAAGATATAGAGGAACAAGTTGACGATGTCCAAATAGAGCATCATCGAACATCTGATTTCCTCATCAGGATAAACTTTTCTCAAGATAAGCTGAGTGTCGATAAACAAGTAGATCGTAAAGACGATCGCACCTAGCCAACCGTAAACCAAATCCATAGTGCTAGACATGCCAAAGAATAAGGAAGAAAACCCAATGCCTATTAGCAACCATAGAGCCATGTTCAACCAGTAGTAGATGCTACCAGATGACGTTACGGTGGATTCGAATTTACCTGACAGAGCCAGCAAAGTGACACCGACTACAACCACTGTTGTTACGAATAAAGCACTCAAAACCGTGTTTGTTTCGTAGACGAGAGTGACGATCGACAAGGAGTAGGCCTCGCACAGGGTAAATAGGGAGAGCATGAACAATTGACCACGGTAGCTTAAATAGTACCATGGCCTTGACTGTTGCTCTTCTTGACGAAGAAGAGACGTTGCCTGCGAAGAAGAAGAATCTTGGTAGTCATCATTTTGCCTTGGAGCAAAACTCAACCAGACACAGGTGATCAACCCGCCAACAATGGCAAGAATCATTAACCATGTTTTGTTTATGATGAAATTCTGTGCGGATGGTGAATAGCTGACTCCAACGCTGAACAACAAGGAAAACGTCAACTGGCAAGCTAGTAGGGTGTAAACTTTACGGATGAACCACTGACGGATCTGCGGGTCGCAGGAAACGACGGCTGTGGAAAACTTGAAGTCATCTGGAATGAAATTCTGTGACTCTTGTGTTTGTTCGTAAGAGTTCGATGCTTCGTTGTACGAAGGAGGAGGTGGCAAATCAGGAGTAGCTGTATCGTGCGCGTTATCACCTTTCATTTTAAGGATATACTTTTTGCTTATTCTATCCTCCAAAGGTGGTTCTTCAACCGGGAAGATATAAACGTACCTCTTTAAAGATGGAACAGCATGGAATACAAAGGTGACCACCACACATCCCCTTAAAAGACATGTATACATCGTTTAATACGAACGTCGATCGGTTGCTACAGCTGAGCAGAGGTCGTGTCAGCCGGTACGACAAGAGACAGGAACTGGACAAAGAAAGAAAGAAAGAAAGAACGAACGAACGAACGAACGAACGAACGAAGAGATGATTCCCCAGAGTGTATTTAAAAATACTGAATATTTAAACGAAAGCGCGTAAGCAAGAAGAAAGCTAATAATATACAGACAAGAAAAAGAAGCCTAAATAATACCGTTTTGTGTGATACATAGCAGAGAGGGCGTTGATAATCCGAACCCAGTCAGTAGTTTTGTTCATTCCTCCCAACCAGCGGTCGGCTTTCTTTTTTTTTTTTTCCATACCCTAGTTCACGAAATTTAAACCCGTTTCGATGTTGCCTTGCAAGTTTTTCAAGCACACAGGCAATAGTGTGTTGCGCTCGTAGTCGTCCATCTTGTTCAAAATTTCACTATCGACATGGGTAACACCCTTCGTGGAAACAGTCACAGGGATGGAGAAATAGCTAACGTTGATGAAAGCCATCAACTCTTGCGCGCCTGGGGCAATGTAGTTGCCGGAAGCTTCCTTCAGAGAAATGTAAAGAGTGTCCTGCAAGGAAGTGGCGTTGCCCAACAACAAATCGACAAACTTGCGTGTGATTTTGAAGGCGGCGTAGGCCATGGATAGAGTCGCACTACCGGCACCATTTTTGGCCTTGACGATTTCATCACCGCCATACTGGACGCGATGGATCAAAGACTTTCTCTGCTCCATGTCGAGCGGCAGCCTTTCATCCTTAAACATCACCTGCGAAAACATAGGGATGATGGTGTCACCAGAGTGACCACCGACGACGGGTATGTACGGAGTAGCGTTGGAGGCGAAGCCGGTCAGCTGTTGGATAAACGTGGAAGCCCTGACCATATCCAGCTGGGTCAGCCCAAACACCCTTCTCTCTATAAGGGAGCCCCTAGAAGAGGCGTGCTGGGATAGGCGCTTGATCATGACCGGCACCAGGGAATTGACCGGGTTGGAGATCACAAGCACGAATATCTTTGACAAGTCGCAAAAGGAGGCGATTCCGTCAGAGAGCTGTAGAAGGATCTTGGCGTTGATGGCAAACAGGTCATCCCTGGTCATCCCTGGCTTACGAGGTACGCCGGCGGGGATAACGATGAGCGCTGCGTCGGCAAGACACTCCTTGAGTGCGGAGAGATCATCGCGCGAGGCGGGGAAGTGATGGCTGAGGGTAACAGGGGTATCGATATGTGATAAATCGGCAACGGTACCGACAATGGCATCCTTGTTGATGTCGTACATGGCAACGTGTAGATGTTTGTCGGAGTGCGGTGGCAACAAGGTGTGCAGTTGTGTTTTGAGTAGCATGGAGAAGGACTGGCCGATGCCACCTGCGGCACCTAGCACGGCAATCTTCAGCACCTGTTTATCGGTCAGAGAGTGAGGCATTGGTTTGTGTGTCTTGGATTTGGTCTATTGGCTGGACGATAGCCAGGGAGCAGAGCATCGCACGGGATGCGCTCTTTAAGTACTTTTCGTTAAACGGAGACCGGTGGGGGGCAAGGTCAGGAGGTGAGAGCAACTTCTTACACGCTTCTCGTATCCGTCTCGCAGCGTCAGCAACCAGTATGACCGCGTCAATCAGGTTCGTTTGCGGATGCGTTGCTACGCACGACTGAGCCCCGTTGAACGAGCCGGCGCAGAGTGAATTGGGAAGGAGTTCGACCAAGCAGATGCGCTGAAGGGTTTGGTACTTCGGAACGATTCCTGTGGTCCGCACGGCAAAACCACCCCAAAGAACAGAAGGAAAACGCATACGGCAAAAAGACAAAACAAAAAAAAAAATAAAAAACGTTGAACAAAAAATTGAGGAAAAAAAAAAGCGGGCTTCATCCCACATTTGTTTCTCAGCCGATGGATGACGCTCTTTGTCTGGATTACGCACATGTTACTCTATCCAGTCACACATTCATAATGACTGAGCCGAAGGTAAAGAAACAAAGGGTGGAGCGCTTGCAGTGTGAATTCTTTCTCGAGAAGAAAAAGAGGCGATGTGGCATGACCCGTAAGGCCGAATTTGAATACTGTAGTGAGCATCTCAACCTGCTCAAGCGCAGAGAGGGCGAGCAGACCCACAACGGCACGGGTAGGGCCTCTCGTATCCCGTGTCCGCTTGATCCAAGGCACACCGTCTGGGAGCGAGAGCTCAATCGCCATTTGAAGAAATGCAACAAGGCTAAGCAGGCCATCACACTCACGGACAGCCTATGCTATCGAAAGGACTTTAACGTCGTGGCCCAGGACTGCCAACCGCTACCAGCTGTATCCGATGATCTGGTACTACGTTGCATCCCCATCTTGCGCGATATTTTTTCGAAGGAGTTTATGCACGATGACATTCCTCTGTTGGTGAAATCTAACCAGCAGGTGGAGTTCCATCGTTTCCCACAGTTGCTGAGTAACAGGAAACATGCCATCCAGCAATCCTCTTTGATCCAGCATTTGAAGGAAAACGGTTTGTTTCCCTCGTCTTCTGAAACTGCGTCCACCACGTACATCGAGTTTGGATGCGGAAGAGCGGAACTTTCTCGGTATGTCAACCAGAGCATCATCCTTGATCAGTTTACAGGTAAGGATGAATCCACTGCTCTCAACCCTCCGGATTTCGTTCTTATCGATAGGGCCTCCAACAGAATGAAGTTTGACAAGAAGTTCGTGGACGACGTGAACGATTTTTACAGCACCTATGAACCGGAATGCTCCGCTCGCAAGTATCCGCAGCTTACGAGGGAAAAAATAGACATTAAGGATCTGTACATCGACGAGCTCATCGAGTCGAGTGTCGACGGTTCGAAATGCGTTGCCATTTCAAAGCACCTTTGCGGTGTGGCTACGGACCTCACCATTCGTTGTGTTTTGAATAGTGCCAAGCTGCATGTCGAAAATCAGTTATTGCACGGTATGCTGATCGCCATGTGTTGTAGACACGTCTGTGATCCCTTGCAATATGCAAACAGGCCTTTCATAGAGAAACTTCTCAAGGCCCATACAACGGCGCAAGACATCACTTATGTTCAGTTTTTCCAAGTGCTGAAAAAGGTTGCATCGTGGGCCGTGTGTGGAAGGAAACCGGGAGTTAACGATCAAGACGTCAACAACCATTTTACCAAACTTCCCGTCGTTGAGAGAGAGTCATTGGGGAATATGGCTAGGAGAATAATTGATGAGGGAAGAGCCCAGCTACTAAGGGATAACGGCTATAGGGCGTCTCTGATACGTTACGTGGAAACAGATATTTCTCTAGAAAATGTTGCCATGCTTGTTTGCAAAACAGATAGATAGATGGATAGACATGTATATATGTATAAGGAAGGGTGGGGATTTATGTCTGGTGCAATAGCTACAGCTTTGGTTTTTTATTTTTTTTCGTTTTGGTCCTTTCTTAAAGTATTATCTTTCACCCACTATATGTTGACTCTATGGTTTTTAGTTTTTATGCTTGAATAACCACAAATCAACAACAAACATACAACTGCAAAAATGAAAAATACAAAAGGTGGCACCAGGATAAAAAGAAAATGGCACCATAACTATTCGTCCCGTTATCTCTAATTTCACAACTTTACTTGTATGCTTTATTAGAAACACATGTATAGTACAGTATCCTTCTTCTTCCGTACTACACGACCCTTTATTTCATACCCTGAAATTTTGAGCCTGCAACGAATTCTTGTCAATATACAGACTGCAACAAACTACACCAAAAAAAAAAAGCGAAAAAAAAAGAAAAACAATAGCTACATTGCAATCCTTCCAATAAACCTATGCTATAGTATCTTTCCTTTTGCTCTCTCTCTCTTCTTTTTTTTTTGGGAATCTCACACAAGCAAGTAATGACAAACTCAACGAGAAAGAGATATTCAATCAATTTCTCCGCGCCTGCTTCCCCCATCTCTCCTTCTCTACCTCTGTTCCAACCGCCATCCACCAATAGAAATCCATCTCCAAATACCGACTACTTCGTAGCTCCTCCGGCTACTGCGATAGCTGATGCAACCTTAACTCATCCATCCGATCCAATCAGATCGCGGTCCCTCCGTCAAAGTTCCTTTTTCAGGCTTTCACCAGAAGAACAACGGAACGTATCTTTAGATTCTCTGACGGATTCTTCCAATCTGAATCTTCTACTTATAGGTGATGCAGGTGTTGGGAAAACCGCCATGATTTTAAGCTACTCCAATGAACTTCCAACAAGGTCACAACTATGGCAAAAAGAATCCATTCTCGCAACAACAGAAACGAACCTAAAGGAAAAAACAGCCACGAAGTCTCGTATTCCTCAAAACAAAAACTTACAAAAACTGAAAACAATAGGAAAAAGAAAACGGTACAGCCTTAACGACTATGAGGAACTTTTCCATCGATCCCCATCTACTTCCCACCAGATGATTAAAGAGGAGCCCGATAACCAAAAGGATAGTCAGGATCCGGACGAAATCGTCATTGACACCAAGACGACTATCGGCATTGATATAAAGACATCTCTGATCAACATTGATAACAGATTCTTCAAAGTAATCATGTGGGATACCGCTGGTCAAGAACGTTACAGAAATGCTATGATTCCATCTCTATACAAGGGCTCAAACGGTATTATCTTGACTTATGACATATGCGATAGAGCAAGCTTTGATAGCTGTCTTAACCACTGGCTACGAGAAGCTATACAGAACTGCAAAGATTTGGGAAAGACTAGATTCTACCTCGTTGGAAATAAAATCGATCTATACAAAAACAGAAAGATAACACATAATGATGTTCTCAACTTCATATCTTCTGTTGAAACTCGTTATGACGTTCAAATATCGGGGAATTTCGAGGTCAGCTGTAAATGGTTACATGTGGCAGAAAGAACCTTCAACATGATCATCAAAGATTTAGTCGAACATGGCTGCTACGAAGAAACTGATATACCCAACGACGAGCAAAATACAGAGGCAGTCCCCACCACTGATACGGAGGACAAGTATGTTGACGTGCGAAGGAGGGGCTCCACCGTATTACGTCAACGCCGTAGTCGCGGCTCATCAAATGTGGACATCACAAAACTTACAAATAGTAGCAATGACGATAACAACACATCGTCATCATGCTGCGTGTAACACTATATAATAATCTATTTTATTTCATTTTCACCTCGACTGCTCTTTTTTCTGTGCGTTTTCTTTTTTATTTTTTTATGGTTTATCTGCAGGAAAAAAAAAACAATAAAACAGAAAAAAAAAACAATAAACATATTGTACATATTACGTAATGCATGCGCTTCAATTAAATCCATTGAAATAACGCTCTCTAAAATTACCTGTGGTTCTTTGCAGCCCAGCGTTATTGACACCGTTGTAATCTGCTCCTCTATTGATATAAACCAATAGTCGTCTAGACCATCTATTGAATTCTTGAACACAGTTGTACTTCAACTCCAAACTTGGGTGCATAGGAACAACCGTTTCCACATTTTCATCGTTAGCTGTTGGCATCCAGAATGCCAATCTACCATGAAGTGGCAACTTTTTGGATGCATATTCCAGCAAGTCATCCAACAGAGCATCTAAGGCATAGGGCTTCTTTGTCGGAATGTAATCACGATGCAAATAAGCCTTTTGGCCGTCTATTTCGACATTTTCTTTACCAATAAACTTCTCTGGATTACGAGCTCCTAAGACCTTGATACTTTCTCTGATACCATATGGCGGGTCACACAAAATTGTATCAACCATCAAGTTGTTTCTTATAGCATTGTGTGTAAAGTCCATAGTTAGCACGTCTAAAAATTGTAAAGATTCGCCATACTTTTTGAAGTTAGCCTTGATAGTCTGTGAGCCCTTACCTCTAATCATCCGGCCGTCGATATCGGACCCTAGTACTACCGCACCATAATGCCCACCTGCTACTAGAAAGGACCCTGTACCAGCGAATGGATCATACATGAAAGTTCCAGGTTTCACTTGTGCGATGTTCGCACTGACTAAGGACAGCTCAGCTTCAAAGCTTGTCGTACCTTTATAAGGTCTTTTCTTCAAATCATATTTTTCCAAAGCACCCATAATACGATCACTTTGTTGGACCCTTCTACCAAAGAAAATCCTTAACGGCTTTTCCCCAGCAACGTTGTCATTGATAGGCTCATATTCCTCAATAACTGTAAAGACTTGATCTGGATTTTTCAGACGAATCTTGCCTTGGAAATCTAGGTATTGAAAGGACTCTATAATTTGGACCCTGTTAGAATTTCCAGATGGACTACCACGGTAAGATTCAAACTCAAATTTAAAGCTATCGTCTCTAAACTGGGCTTTGTAAGCCTCGTAATTAGGATTTTCCTGAATGGACTTGTGCAGTTCTTCGTAAGTGGTGCCCTCACCCCAGTATTCGTAAATAGCTTTAGTTAAGATAGACCTTTTAATCCAATCTTGTGCTTGCTTGTCATTCTCCAGTTCGACAATGAAAAAAGGAGAATCCCGCGAGTAGTTGGAAAAATCTATGGTTTTCAAGTTGTACAGATCTGCTAAGGATTCCAACTCGGCCTTCCTAAAATTAATGTGGACTTGGACCATAAGGACCAAGTACTTTTTAGTGACAGTCATACTTTTCGGAAAAATAAGTCTTCAAAAATATCACTCAGCAAATGGCTAAATCGACCTTCATGAGATAAGACGAGATGAGATGGGATGAGTTTTGATTTTTATTTTTTTATTTTTTTTTTCCAGTCGAAAAATTTTCGATGTTTTCGCTTGGATAGTACACTTGTGAAGATTCTGTGGCGATGACAATACCAACACCAGCAGCGAACTAATACCAGGCAAACAGATAAGTTCTTGACTTGAAGCTCTACAAAAAATGAAGATAAATGATCGAGATTCCAGCATTTCTTTTATCCTACGCGAGATGCACACCCATACGACTGTTCGCGCTGATATTTCCTTCATTCCGTGTCCACATTATCAGCACAGTAGTAACTTGTAACAAGTGTAAAAAAAAAGGACTATAATCGTATAGTTCCAATGACTCTTCTTGAAATTACGCAGATCATGTCTTAAGCACCAATTATAGTCTGACAAGTATCAGATGATGAGCTCTCTCCCCCCATCTTTCTACTCCTTGGTTTACTTAAAATTAACGGTACGAGAAATACAATAAAGCTGCTCCCATTTTTCATTGTCGGGCTGTAATAATCTTCTACACGCGTCTAAGACCTTTATTCTCTGGTTAACTTTTGCCTATTCCCTTTCTCAGAAGCTTGTACAATTGCTTCTGTTTGGATTCCGAACCTCTTGCCCCGATGCCTGTCTAGAACAGGCCGAGAAAAGGTTTTTTTTCAATAATCCGATTGCTGTTCCATTTTTGGATCAGATTGCTCATGAACAAGCCATTTTCGTTGGAGTGAGGCACTACATATACCTAGTTTACTCGTACTCCTTTTTTTCTCTCTTTCTCTTTCCTTTTCCCAAATAAGTTGAAGCTTTCATACCAAAAAGTTGGGAAGCACAAAATGCTGGAAGTTCCTATAGAAACATCCATGAATGTACTTATCCAATATTATCACCTAGTACTTTATGAGGAAAAAGAGCTAGGGTTAACTGAAGCCCGATGTAGTCTTTTGAGTCCGATGAAGAGAGCTAACACATAGCATTTTATACGAGTATAGTATTTTCTCTTCATTAGTAGTCAACTCGCGCTCTGAAGTCTTGGTAGATGAAGTTTAAGCTTCTCAAAAAAGAACTTGTAAGGCCTATTTAGATTCTAATATGCTGAGTTCCCTGTGGCTCAGTCGCTACTTGAAATTTATTTTATTTTTTGGTGCAATTAAATTGAATTCCAATTTCAACACCTCTAACATCCGTACACCAAAAGAAGATTGTATATAAAGAGCTC
This sequence comes from Lachancea kluyveri NRRL Y-12651, assembly GCA_000149225.2. Taxonomy (NCBI): domain Eukaryota; kingdom Fungi; phylum Ascomycota; class Saccharomycetes; order Saccharomycetales; family Saccharomycetaceae; genus Lachancea; species Lachancea kluyveri. The sequence continues at coordinate 1,132,681 of CM000689.1, read as the reverse complement.
CTCGCCGGTGGCGAATTCCTTTGCTTTTCCCAGCCAGAAGCAAAAACCTTTGACTAGTTTTTACTAACTTTGCAGGCAAAAGGATAGATAATACAGAGGTATATTATTCTGTATAGCACTCACTGATTTTTCCAACGAGAGCATTAGAAGGTATAACTGGATAGTTTAATCTTTTAGTATTAACACAAACGCTACTCTACTCTAATTAGTCTCTTTATACTACTTAGTATCTATCTACTATAGGTATTACCGGAAGAAGAATAGAAACGAAAACCGAAATAGGGAACAAAGAAAAAGGAAAAACAGCAATTCCAAACTATAAAAATGAGTTTTTCAGACGAAGAAGACTTTAACGATATTTACGGAGACGAATTGGTCACCACTACTGCCACCGCTGATGAGCCTTCAAAGGAACCTCATCAAGTGACAGAGGAGGCCAAAAACGAAGAGCCTTCAGCTCCAGCTCCAGCTCCAGCTCCAGCTATGGCCCACAACTCTTCTTCTGATGTTACCGCGGCCACCGCTACAGAGACTACTCCGGCAACTGCTACCAGTAATACCTCTACCGCTCAGCAACAACAGCATCCTACTTCTCAACTAGATCAGCTTGCTGCTCTACAAGCCTTGTCTTCTAACTTGAACCAATTGCAACACAATACTAGTAACGCTAATTCTAATGCTGCTGCTGCTGCCACTGCCACTGCTGCTCCAGCTGGTATGCCCAACATGCAACAGTGGCAGCAGTTACAACAGACTATGTCTCAGTTTCAACAACCTGGTGCTCCACAGCAACCACAACTTCAGATGCCTAGTTCTGTACAAGATCAATCAAAGCTACCAGTTAAGGCTGACCTTTCCCGTGATATGTGTAAAATGTTTATCGGTGGGTTGAACTGGGAAACCACTGAAGATAACTTGAGAGATTACTTTTCTAAATATGGTGCCGTTACCGATTTGAAAATCATGAGAGATAACGCGACAGGTAGATCTAGAGGTTTCGGGTTCTTGACATTTGCTGAATCTTCTAGTGTTGACGAAGTTGTCAAGACCCAACACATTCTTGATGGTAAAGTTATTGATCCTAAAAGAGCCATTCCAAGAGAAGAGCAAGATAAGACCGGTAAAATCTTTGTTGGTGGTATTGGTCCAGATGTCAGGCCTAAGGAATTCGAAGAGTTTTTCTCCCAATATGGTACTATCATCGATGCCCAGTTGATGTTGGATAAGGATACTGGTAGGTCTAGAGGTTTTGGCTTTATCACTTACGATACCCCAGACGCTGTAGATAGAGTGTGCCAAAACAAGTTTATTGAATTTAAGGGTAAGAGAATCGAAATCAAGAGAGCTGAACCAAGGCATTTGCAAAAGCAACAACAACAACAACAACAAAAACAACAGCACGATGGTGGGAGCAGTACCGGTCAATTTAACGGCATGTTCCAAAATCCAATGATGGGTGGTTTCAACCCAATGTTCAACCCTCAGGCTATGGCAGAATACTATAACAAAATGCAAGAGTACTACTCTCAGTTACAGCAACAAACCGGTATGGATTACACACAGATGTATCAGCAACAGATGCAACAGATGCAACAGATGATGGGCGGCATGATGCCAGGTATGTCAGGTATGCCAAATGTCAACAGTGGCACCCCATCTACAACAGCTACTCCAAACCAAGAAGAATCCAATGTTCCAACCATTGGTTCCAACAGTGAAGAGAGAAAGGAGGAATCTACCGACCATAGATTAGACGGTGATAACGACCATGAAAGAAGAACTTCTAGTCCTCCACCTAACGCCCCAAGAGGCCCAAGAACTGGTGGAAAGGATAGAGACGGTGGCTTCCGTGGGGGCTACCGTGGAGATAACCGTGCCGGGGACAATCGTGGTGGTCACCGGGGGAGTCGCGGTGGATACCGTGGGAGTCGCGGTAGTTACTCTAGACGTAGTAATGGATACCACCCTTACTCCAGATGAACTGTTTTCTATATCTCGTCCTAACTCTTTTTTTTTTTTTTTTTTTTGAAGAGTTGATTATGTATATTTTGTAGAAAAGAAAAAAAAAAATAAATTTAAATTACGTGTACGTTATTAGATGGCAGAAATAATTAAGAAAGAAAGTTGGTGGAATATAAAATTACACAGCGTGGTGTGTGTGTATGTATACAACTGAGGAAGCAAGAACTTCAGCTGATGTCACCATGGGTTAATCCTAATTGAACGATTGTATAAACGTTCAAAACCGAAATGAAAAGCCAAATAACAAATGCAATGATAGTGGTAATCCAGTTATTGGACATGTCGAGGTATGTGGCCTTTGATTTCGATTCCAAGTCACTAGTGTTATTGTCCTGAGTTTGGGAAACGGATTCATCCGTGTTCCTATCAGCACTATTAACCTCGACTCTCATAACAGATTTCTTGCAGGTGAAAAAGATCAATGGTGCAACTAAAAATGGCAACAGGATGGATAAAACGACCTGGGACGCATTCAAGGCCTTTGACAATGCAGACTTACCAATGCACAGAGAGATCACTAGGCATGGGATGATGGAGATGGCTCTGGTGACAATTCTTCTCTTCCATGGAGTCATAGTCCAGTTCAAATGACCCTCACTAACGATTTGGCCGGCAATGGTGCAAACGATGCCGGCTGATTGGCCACTCAGTAACAAAGCTAGCATGAAAATAGTACCGGCGACAGGTGCCAAAGTCTTGGACAACAGATGGTGAATGGTGTATAGATCCGCATCGACCGCTTCATCGGAACCGTATAGTGTAGAACCAGCAACGATTAGGATAGCACTGTTAACAAAAAGTGCAAATGTAAACAAGGTTATAGCCAATTCAACGATAGAGTATTTCAAAGCATAGTTTATAGCAGCCTTTGTGGGTCTATAATCAAAATATCTCTTTTCTTTAATCTCTTCGGTAGCCCTGGTGCTCTTTTCTGAGTCAGAACCACCATCAGTGGTGTTATCTGGTAGCATACTGTAGTAGCCGTTGTCAATGTCGTATTCCAACAACCTTGGCTGGACCAAACCTGAACCCAAGAATAAAGAGTGAGGCATCACCGTGGCACCCAAAATGGAGGTAGCCGTGTACATACCATTATTGTTGAACATCTCTTTTGATGGCACAAACCCTCTGAATATAGATCTGATCGAGGTGCCCGATGGGATGTACGCCAGCTCAACACAGAAACAGACACAGACACCAACGACCAAAGCTGCAACGGCGAATTCAAACATTCTGATAAACCTCATGGAAGAAGTACCGGGCTTGTAGGCCATCAAGACAAACAGAACATCGACAACCGTGATGACGATACCTGCAGGTAATGGCACTTTGATCAAAATGTTTAGCGCAATAGCAGTACCAATAACCTCTGCCACGTCGGTAGCGATAATGGCACATTCGGCAAAGATATAAATGACCAGGTTCAACCATTGAGGTAAGAATTCACGGCAAGCACGAGACAAATCCAAACCAGTAACGGAGCCCAACTTGATACATAGGGATTGAAGGAAGATCGCGATGATGTTGGACAGAAGAATAACGAAAAGCAACGAAAACTCGTTAGAAGCACCGGCACTAACATCTGTGGAGTAGTTACCAGGATCCATATAAGCGACACTGACCATTAAACCAGGACCAACAAACTTCATGTACTTGAAAAACACCTGCTTACACTTTTGTACAAACGTGGTGGGCTCTTTGCGATTCAGAGAGTTAAACTGACTAGCGCCTTCAGGAGGTATATCTAACTCTTCAACTATCGTATCATCTTTCCCACTTTTAGAACGATTCCTTCTTGGAAAACGTTTGAGAAAAGCCTTACGTTTTTTTGCGATGACATCTTGCACACCTCCTGCGAGGGAAAACTGCAGCACTTCATTAGGATTTAAGAATTCGCTGTTCGTGGTTGAAACCCGGTCTACGTCTGAAACGTTGACCATATTATTTTTACCAGTACGTGATTGAACCATTTTCTAGATAAATGTACGTGATTCAATTTTTGAAAGATGTGCTGTACATTTTTTTGGAAAGTGAGTTCATCTTTATACTCAAAGATTTCCTCCCGTGATAACAATTTTGGGTTCAAAAAAACTACGAGGGCCTCGAACCTAATTCCCAACTGTTCGCGTTAAAGGACACACCTTTCGCTAAAATTAGTGAAAAAAAAAATAAAAAAAAAAAATTGCAGCTAGTCCGCCACTATTCAAAGGTGTTCGTATATGACAGTTGTATTCTAGGATACCAACAGTTTTACACGCTGTAATCGATTCTTTGATGGTAGTGCGATATAAAAAATCTTGGCGTAGTCTGCATGCTTACAAAACATGATTAGCTGGCTGAAATTCTAAAATTATCGTATACTATGATATATACACATATATGCGCACATACGGTACGGGAGCCGTACTTCCAGACCATAGAGATAAACTGGACTGCACCCGATAATTTGTCAAGACCTAGAGGTAGGTCGGTGCAGTCGTATATGAGTTGGCTGATGGGTTAGAAGTCTGGACGGGAAATGATGTTTGATTTGCATGGAATCCGGCTTAGCCTTTGTTGGTTGGTGATAGTGCTACTGGTCATCGTGGTACAATATTCGATTTATTACACCCCTAATTTGGTGAGTTCTGTGCTGTGGTCATCTTGGTGATGTTTTAATTCCTATGTGCGGAATTCTTGGCAGGCAAGTAACCGAGAATTTAGTTCTTTAAGTTTTCCTTCTACTCAATCCAGCTCTTTGGGAACTCTTGGTTTCCGTGTAAATTTAGGACCCTTACTTAGAGAATCTGTAAGACCCTGATGATAATGCTTCAGATTTGGGCCCATTTTAGCTTCTCGAAGACCCTGCGTTTTGTATCGCATACTGTTGGAACGAGATACAACTATCGACCATCGACTAGTATTCGTGTTACTAGTATATTATCACACACGGTGTTATAAGGTGACATAAAGAATGAGAAACAGTCATCTAAGTCAGTGGAAGCTGAAACGCAAGGATTGATAATGTAATAGGATAATGAACCAGAAACATATAAAAGGAAGAATATTTGTATATAGAGTTATCGACTCCTTTTCTGGATTCCTAGAAAGATGAGGAGAACTTCTAGTATAACCATATACCAATTATTATAGCCTTAACCAAAAATGGAATCTCAACAATTGTCCCAATATTCACCTATTTCTCACATACATCGCTCAAGACCTTGTGCGAATATAAGGCGACGTCATGTAGGAATATAGCCATCTGGTTTCTTTTGCAGATTATCGAAAATGGTCTCTTGGCCCAGTTGGTTAAGGCACCGTGCTAATAACGCGGGGATCAGCGGTTCGATCCCGCTAGAGACCATTTAATTTTTTGTCCGGATTTTGATCTGCCCATCATCCATTATGTAGGGTTAGGATACAAAAATAAGGAGCCATGACTATCGATTTCTTTTTTTTAATCCTTGTTGCTAACAGCAAGGAACTTACTGGTTCATACGTATGTCCATCTATATGTAGAATTTGCTCCAACTGTTCACAGTAAAAACCAAAAAATTTCCTGTTTAATATATATGGTAAAATGGTGAAATTATATTATACGTTAAACAGGAGAACGAGAAATGTACAACTAATCTAGAGCGACGTTATTTATTCTTCGTCTTCTTCCAAAGTTTGGGCAGCGATACGGTCCAAATCTCTTTGACCGTTTTCGGAGATTCTTCTACCACCCTTTGGAGAAATTTCGACAACACCAATCTTTTCCAAGGCTTGCAAAACCCTTCTGTTGACGGAACCAGAAGCATCGACGTGCTTGTGTGGTCTCAAACCTCTGTTCTTGGCACCACCGTACAACTTGTTCAACTTACCGACACCAACTTGCTTTCTCAAGTAAATGTGTCTGGCAACAGAAGCAGCACGCTTGTAGAACCAACCTTCAGAGTCTTGTGGTGGCATTTCATTACCGGCAGAGGTCTTGACAATGTCAACGTAACCTGGAACTTCCAACTTACCTTGTCTTTGCAAGAAGGAAGCGTAAGCGTTGATGAAATCTTGAGCTGGAACGTCTCTGTAAAAAATGTTAGTAAAGAAAAAAATGTGGGAAGACGTACGTGAGTTTCACTCGGAATCTTAAAGAATCTTCAGAAGTGTTACCGGTAATGTGTGTGGCTTTTGGACGCGCTTATTTCCTTTTCGAAAGGACCAACTGACTGACAGAATCCCATACCACATTGGCCGCTATCTTGACGGAAAGGCTTGTAATCCGCTATCAAGCATGAGATAAACCCTACTTGAGGCTGATAAAAAATAGACTTTTCTAGCGGTAAACCTCATCTGGGCACTAGTACCAGAACGTATAGCTACTCTTGTACTAACACTCTTTCATATTGGAATACCCATGTCCCAACTGACCTGTTCCTCGCCTTCTCTTTATGGCCGTAATCTATCCCAAATCGTTTTTTATAAGCTCGTGTCCCTATCAACGCCACATTCTAGATATATTACTGGTAAACTTCTTTGGTCGATACGACGATTCGTTGCAATCTCTTGTACTCCAATTACTCTATCCATAGTACGTACCTAACGGAAACACCTGGCATTTTTGTCCTGTTGATCTCTTTACTACCTATTAATTAAGCGGTCTAATCCTACAAAATATGGAAACTCAAGCTTGTTTTTACAAAAGGTGTTGAAAAAAAAAACTGCCTGGGACTGCGGTCCGGCCCACCTGTGGCTAGAGGAGCACGCTAGGCAGGGCCGACTGGGGCTAGGTAGAACCAGTAGGCGGAACACCGAGAGTGGACGGGAGGGAGCGGGCAGTAGGGGGGTTCTGGGCGAGGATGGTACGAGGCCACCGAGAGATGGGCGGGACTTCTGTGACACCAATCATTCTGACAACGCGTTGTCCAATCGCGCGGTGACGAGACACAACAGTTATATACTGTGTATGGGTGTCTTGAGTGAGACGGAGAAATTTAACTTGGAAGACTACTTGATGTATGGGTGTGAATGGTCGCAAGAAGTGGTCAACCAAGAAGCTTATCAATTATATGGCAAGGATTCAGCAGAGCTGCCAATGGCATGCAAGAGTAGAGAAAAATAATGTTAAGATTGGATTACATCTACAGTGCTATCTAATTACAACGTTGTAGATAGACAGGTTAAAGTTATCCATGGGACGGTTTATTTTAAGCACGAGTCCTGGAGGGTTTCCCGTCCAGACCTCGCCACCTATCTCAATCCTTGATAACGTTTATTCTATTATACATAGGTGTAGGAAAAACCATTTAAAAATGCCCAAATGTCTTATTATCACTATAGAGTATACAGCAAATATGACCAGATGGTGTCTAAAGAATCTCTGAAGATGACAAAGTGTAAAATGAAAAAGATAATAAACTAAAATGAGCTTATGACTTAATTTACACCTTGAAACCTCTGGATCTTCTTCTACCTCTGGCTCTTTCGAACTTTCTACCCTTGGACATGATTCTTGGAGCCTTACGCTTGTGTGGACCCATACCGAAGTGTCTAACGGCTTCTCTGGAGTTTCTTGGACCTCTGACGATCAAAGTGTTTTGACCCTTTGGAGCTCTAACGGCCAATTGGTCCAAAGTGATACATTCACCACCAGCCTTCAAGATCTTGGCTCTGGCACCAGCAGTGAATCTCAAAGCAGCAACGGTGGTCTTTGGGAATTCAAAAATTCTGGCGTCATCAGTGACGGTACCAACAACGACAATAGTCTTGCTGGCGGCACCTTCTTGCTTCAAAGCTCTAGAAATTCTAGAGACAGAGACAGGTGGTCTGTTGATCTTAGACAAGAACAAAGACTTCAAGACAACCTTGTTGAATGGAGCATCAGTACGACCTGTAAAGATAAAAACGTTAGTAAGACTGGAAAAGAAAGACTTTGGAGGAAGTAAGGAAAAAAAGACTAGATTCTGCTCACTTATTTTTTCTCTTTTTCTGATTTTGAAAGAGAGAAAATGAACCGCACAGACAAAGTTCAGTATAACAAAATACCGAACTGGTCGTACTCGCAGAATGTTCCAGAGCTATGCTAAAAAGCAAATTCTCTAGAGTGTTTCCTGTTTCTTTTCGTTAAAAACGTAGCCTTTGTAAGTATCAGTGAGAGAATCCTTTCTCTTTTTCTTTCTTTTCAAATCGGGTTGATTGTAGACATACGAGCCAAGAAGGTGTACAACTTGACCAACAACTTCAAGTAGACGTTGTCGGACTTTGGAGCGGTTCTGTGACCAGATCTCTTGTGTTGCTTGGAAGTGTGATCAATACCCATTTTGCAATCGACTGTTTTGGTTCTTTAACTGCCTGAGTAACCACAGCTGAAAAGTTCAAGAGTGTTTTAAATGGACAAACCACATGCCAGACCGGCGCGTCTGCGAGGCCCGCATCCTCGACCACCACTCACGATACCACAGAAAGACGGTAAAAACGGAGCTCGGTAGGAAAGAAAAAAAAACTGAAAAATTGAAATATAGAGCCCATACACCTAACCTATTTGCATGATAAAATGATACATCCAGACACCGCATACAGTTATTTTCTAGAAAGCAGTCACATAAATAGTAGATATGATCCAGGAAATGACATCTCGAACAACGTCTCCTCTTGCAGGTGATAAGTAAATTACCTGTATAAGCTATCGATAAGATCTGGCTACTTATGTTCTTCAAAATCTTGTGAAGCATGTTTCTCTTATTATCAAGTCTCTCAAATTCCGCTCCCTTCTTAGCAATAGAAGACTAGAAAACGTGCCTTGATAGATATATTAATTGATTTATGATTCACCTTGAATAATCTTGGCTTTCTCACCAATGTTTTCCAAGTAGGTGTGTATAAAATCATCTATCATTTAATGCTTCGGTACGCCTGAATAATTTTATATTCATTTTTAGCATCCATGTAGTCTACTGTTTCTTCTAACTTTTTTTTTTTTAAAGCCTCAGCCCTTACAGTATAGTCTAGGTTTTAAACTTTAGTTTTCATGTGTTTGGATTATGATTTCTGAGATATATAGAATACAAACTAAGAGCAACTTCGACCCAATGAGCCATGAATTTTCGAACCATAAACCCAACTTCTCTCCCTTTCGTATTTGGAAAATTGGGACGAGGTTGACGAGTTTAGTACGAATGATGCCTGAAATTTTATATCCGCCCTTTTGATTGATCATAGTGGGCATCTTACCTTATGCGAACCTTTTAATCTGATGTATAAATCCACTTTATGGAATGATCTATTGATCACTTTCAAAGAATTAAAAGAAAAGAAAATCGCTGAAATCAAAACTATTGCTCAGGAGTAATCTGTTAACATCAATTGTGTTAGCTATTGAATGTTTGAGACTCTATATTTATATAATAAAGTAACATTAACATAGCTAGGCGCCTAACCCTAGTTCTGGGGGTAAAGTAACTTGATCTTTTCTATTCACGACTCGCTACCGACTCAACGAACGCTTGATCCTGCTCCTGCTTTGTCTTTTTAACCCAGCCATGAATGTATTATTCATTTGAAACTTAAACAGCTTTCAATGGAAAACAATCCAATCTGTTTATGGTATCCACCTGCGTGAAGATGCCATCATGTTTAAATCACCTGTAAACAATATCTTGTGTAAAAAAAAAATCCGTTGGATATTTGTTAACAGTGAAATGCGCAGTAGATCAGATTTCAACGTTTCTGAATTTAAATTGGCGCCTGTCGCCCCGTTACAGATGTACGCGAATTGCCCGATACTGTGCATGAGGTAAAAGCCAACAATGTTTGAAATATTAATTACGAAGTCATATGTAAAATTTGAAGTATTTGGTGAGTTGAAATCATTTCAACGGTAATATATGTAAGGAAGAAAAGCCACATCGCATATGTAAAGCAAACCCACTGTGGAGTATATCTTTCAAATATCCTAGAGCTGAAAAGAATTTCATCTGCAAATACCCTGGCCCCATCAAACAGACTAAAAGTACTATGCAAGGTATGTGATAACGACAAAGATGATTCTATCTAAAATCTGATTAATTTATACCCAACGCATAGGTATCTCGAGATGCAAAAGCACACAGCGCCGGCCAGCATCAGTGTAGAGCTGAATATGATGAATTTATTGTATCCTTCGATGCTACCTTCACCGATGAGAGCACCACTGATAGGTATTATAGGGATAGTCATGATAGCCTGCGCCAGGTATGTCGTAGCATAACGCTTCCCAAAATCAGCAGTTCTGGAGATTTGGCCAATACACACAGGTGTCAAGGACAGTATGGATCCAGAGGAAAAACCGTATAGCATCGAGTATGCCCACAAGACTTTTACGTTACCTCCGAAAGGTAACCACATGACAAAATTGAAAAACGCAGCCAAGGTCACGGTAATGATCATCATGTTGAACCTACCTGTAAACCTGTCTGCCAGGTAACCTGGAATATATCTCCCCAAAATGCCGACAGCATTGGTCGTGGTGATCAGCGCATAAGAAACAGTCACACTATTTTGCCTTGCCATGGAGTACGATGCAATATATGTAGAAGATGCGGTCAACGAGTTCTCGGCAAATGAGGTACCCAATGCTGCAAACAAAAATCTCCATTCCAAAAAATATTTCCAGTTAAATGAGGAAGTCAGATACCATAAAAATAACTCCTTGTATGACTCAAAGGGCCTGACAACTGGCTTTTCTCTTTCGCGAGCAAGAATAGCGGCGCATGCTAAACAGAAAAAGCAGATAAAAGCAGTAGTTCTTAGGGCCCATTGGAAACCTACCTCCTCATACAACTTTCTTAGCAATAACGGGAACACGATACCACCTACAGAGCCGCCAATCGTAGCGATGCTTGTAGCCATTGCTCTTTTCTTGAAAAACCAAGTGGCTACGCAACTCACCAAAGGAGTCATTGTGATTCCGGTGCCCATGCCACACATGATCGAAAACCCTAGGATGAATTGCCACACCGTTCGGCAATTAGCTGTGGCCATTAACCCGCCAACAAAAAACAGGGATCCAACGCACATTGGAACTATCCCACCGTTTCTATCAAAATAACCACCAGCAAAGATACAGCTTAGGAAACTTGTGGATAGGTAGATAGAAAAAATCCAGGAAATTACTGAGGATGAAACGGCTGACAACTGATTTCTTGAGATATAACTTTCAATAGCACCGAGAGAGTTAAGCATACCAAAAACAGGAACCAGTCCCATAAAAGCGCCGAACACAACCAAATAAGCTTTTAACCCGCCATCCGGAAAGTCGACGTCTTGGTCGAGCAACCTGACATCATCAGAGTCCAACCCTTCATAAGACACGGTGTTTGTCAATTCATGGCCTTGGGAGTCCTTGTTTATCAAAGTACCATTCTGGCTTCTCACTGCTGCAAAACCGGAACTAATGGGATCTTGTCTGCTACTAGCAGTTTGAATATTTTCTAGTTCCAAGGATATTTTAGCATCCTCCGGTCTCTTTCTGAATAGGGATTTATCAGGCCGCTTTACTATGTGAAAAGGCAACATATTTGACATATGATTAGAACGCTTTTTGAGATGGCTACAAGCTAAAAATCTCTGCTCTTTCGTATGGGGTTGACATCTGTTCGTGTTGCTAACCGAAATGACCAAAAACGGCCACACAGCAGTTAGTCATCGCTGTTTCTGGAAAAGAAGACAGAGGGTGCGGGGAGAAAAGGGAGTCGTGTTCCAAGGCCTTCAGTTCGAGGAGATTGGATGTAACTCCTATGCCAATTCTCGCCAGCAAATCAAGTATATGAATGGATACAGTAGCCTACAATTGTAATTGTTAAGCTTATAATGTAAACGGTGATTATTTCTGCGCTAAGAACTTAATTATTTTTACTTGTGCAAACGGAGTTATCTGTAGGCATGTGCGCTGACAGCCCATGGTGAAAACCGCCGAAAACTGTTACGCAGTTCTAAATAGGATCTAGGTGATGTCTAATGGCTGATCGTTTCCTCTAAAGTGCTTGTGACTGGCGATAGTATTTCTTCCATAGAAATTGCCTCATCGAGAATTCGCAGCAATTGGTCTCCAATGCTTCAGAGTGTGTTGTAGTGTTACTTCTGATACCAAATGGATGGTACCGACGAAATTATAAACAGAAAGTAAATACTTTAGCGTAAGCCCTGAAATAGCAACCGTTACGGAACAAGCATTCAAGAGATCTAACCAAAATGTTGGGTACACAGCTACGTGCGTGGTCCTTGAACATCAATTTGACAAGTGTTCCTTTAATAATAATATGGGTTTGGGTATATGCGGGTGGTATCTAAATCGTACCGCGTGTTGTGATTAAATATCATGAGAAGTCTAATGCCTAAGGCTTATGATATACTTGAAAGCATGTATATAGGAATATGTAGATTCACAGTTCATAGTTCATAAAGGTGGAAAAACAAAAGACGAAGAAAGATGTCCTTCACACTATAAATTCTTCAAGATATTATCAGCAGAAGAAACGTCGACACCAATCTTATCTGGTTCAACGAACTCCTTAACGACCTTCCCGTCTTCAACAATTGCAGCATATCTGACGCTTCTTTCATTTCCGAAGATATGCTTGGAATCGAAAAGATGGCCACCAGCACGGGCAAACTCTCCTTGAGTGTCGGCAATAATTCTGACTTCCTTTGGACACTTTAAAGCCTCACTCCATGCCTGAGTGACAAAGGAATCGTTCACGGTAGTGACAAGGACTTGAGAGACACCCTTTTGCTTCAATTCAGGCAGGTGTTTGATGTAGCCCGGAACATGAGAAGCGGAACAAGCTGGTGAAAATGCAGCTGGCAGGCCGACAATAATGGTCTTACCCTTTGCTACTTCTTTATCGATGTCGATACTGTTACCTGGAGAAGTCTCCTGCAAACCCTTTAAACCGGTTGGGATAGAGTCACCAGCTTTAAAGAGAGTAGGACGTGTAGTTTTAAAGCCACGGATGGCATATTGGCGGGCAACTGGCCTCATAGGGAGCATTTTGAACATGATAAGTATATATTTGCGTAATTTCTTTCGTTCGAAGGTAAAGGGGCAGTGGAGAACGAAAAGTACAGCGCAAACTTTATAGGGGTCTCATCGCGGTCGTCGAAGAAGACTGTTATAAGCAAATTAACCACAGAACCCAGTCCAAACGGTAAGGAACGATGAGTGACGAAGATGGGAATTACGATGATTTCATGATGTCTGAGGATGAAGATATCGAGAGTGTTGAGATGGAGGAGGATAGCGATGTCGAGTTAAGTGGTCAAGCCAACGAAAGCGATATTAATGTGCAACAGAACGACAAGGCTCGAAACAACGATCCATTGTTACAAAACATTCAGAGATGGTACCTTCTGGGTAAGTCATATAAAGAGGATCAGGACTACGTGAAGGCCAGAGAGGCATTTTTCAAAATTGTTAATTGTGGAGCTGAAGGCGTTGAACACTTTATGTTTAAGTCGCTTAAACAAATACTAAAATGCTGGTACTTGGAAATTATGTACGGTGGGTTTACGAGTCAGAGATGTCATAACTTTCTGACTTCTTTGCAGGACTTTTTGGATTCTACTAATACACTGTCCTTGGATCATACCTGCGTGAGGAAATCAGTAATAAGCCTGTTAAGGAAATTCGTACCGGATATCGATTCAACGTTCCTTTTTGATGAAAAACTAATTGTTAGCGTAGATGTGATCAAGTTCCAACTAGAAATTTTGAGACTATGCGAACGATCACTATTAAAACACTATAATGTCTCTGAATTCCTTCATTTTAAGAAACTAGAGAACCTTGTATGGTACGGTAGACTAACATCAAATACGGTCGACGAAAGTACATTTAAAGAACTAGAGGATACTACGAACAACAGCTTCGAAGTGTTGCTTTTACAGCTGCAATGCCATATCTTTAACTATTTGCAGAGTTGTATTGTTTCTTTTGACAACCTGCAAAAGTGCGTTACTTGCCTTGAAGAAAAGCTTTCTGGATCGTTGTCATTATCCCAACAACCACGCTTGATGTCCGTGCTACACTTTGGTAAATCTCTTGTGTCGTTGCACAAGGAGAGCTACCAGGGTTACTACAAAAAGATTCTCAGCTGTAGAGAGGAATTTTGGGGATGTTTAAGGAATTTAGAAGAGATTGGAAATGTGAAAACTAGTGGAAATGTTTACTTTAAAAACTTAACGTTAACCGGCTTCATTCTAACCAGTATAATTTTGCTAAAAGACACCGAGGAAGAAGAAGAAGATATAACACCATTTGAATTAGAACAGATCAAAATTATTGAACACACAGATATCGTGCAAGACTTGAAGTCTGTGTACTCTGATTTTAAAGCATTGGATTTACGCCAATTGGCATCCTCGATGTACAAACTACATGCCTTCCAGATGCAACTGAAGCCCTTGGTGGACAAAGTGTACCAACTAGCTAGGGTTAAAAAGTTGTGGAACAATATTGCTCCTTTGTTCACATGCATTTCACTTCATAATATTCAAGAAGAGCTAAAAATCGGCGATGATAAAAGGGTAAGTAGAGATGATTTGTTAACCGAACTAATGAAAAGCATAATGAACGGTACAGCAAAAGTATACTTCAAACTAGACCTCACACTAGATTTGGTATATTTTGGTGACGAGTACAAAAAATCACTGGTGCATTGCACAAAGGAGGACTATGTAAAAGACATCGCTCTCGAGAAGGATTTAAAGAGAACGAGACAGAGGAGATCTCGTCGAACCCTGTCGACACAAGGGATGGCTAATGGCCTACTACAACAACAGATACAATCTCAACGACAATTATTACATCATTCATCACAACACTCATCTCAGCAGCAAGATACAGCTGCACGTGCTGCCAAGGAATGGGTAGATAATGTAGGAGTATTTCATACTCCTCAGAGATTCAAAAATGTGACAGCAGGGCAATTCCTAGACGGACTACGGCAAGCGAGACAGTGTGACCATACTCAGGAGGAACGCAAACAAGAATTGGTTCCGCAGCTCCGTTTAAACAAGTACGCCGAACTTTTAAGCATACTGAAAGAATCGGTATCGTCTCAAGACATATAGCACCAATACCGACGCGAGCATCATGTCTTTTGATAAGGCTGTCCAACCTTATTGCAAAGCGTGAAAAATTCGCGCTTCGAGGAAACCAAAATAAACGCGAAAAAATTCGCGCGTATTGAACATATGCTCATACATGACAAGGTTGAGAAGACGCCAAAATAAGCAATCCAGATCAGGTCAGATGCCTGTCGACGCGAAAATCCAACAGCTAGGCAAATCCTCACGAAGACGAGCTTCAGCACCTTATTGTGCAGATGGATGCGTAAGTAGTTAAATGAACGAGCGGTGGTGAGTCCAGTTTTTGAATCTGTATATAAGGGAGCATCGTTTCTCAAAAAGTGACTATCCCTTCTAATTTGGCTAAAGTTTTCTCTAATAACTCAAACAAGAAAATAACTTCATCCTTAATTGCTTGCTTTCTTTTACCGACTATTAATTCGCTCATTTCCTACACGTCCAGCCCAACAATGAAGTTCTCAACTGCCGCCATCGCTTTAATTGCCCTTGTCAACGGTGCATATGCTGCCACAGACGATATCACCTACGTCGATGTAACTGTCACTCCAGAGGTCACCAAGTCTGCCGTCTCCACTGTCAAGACCACATCAACCCCTTACATTTACACTACCATCGCTACTGCATCCAACACCACTCTTTCAAACTGTACATCTACCACCGCTACCTTGACCCATTTTGAAGGTGGTGTGCCGGCCATGGCTGTTCCTGCTGGTGCGGTCGCTGGTGCTTTGTTGATCGCCTTAATTTGAGGTTATCACGTTTAAAACGTCCGAAACATAAAAATTGTATAATTAGCACATAAGATTTAATAACCACCCTTATCCCTTTGATTTCAATACGCCATTTGAAGATGCGAGACATACTATTTGCTCAGTATTACGACCCGGCAAGTTGTATGTCCTCCGTGTATAACGACTGTGGAGTTTATTCAGCCGTTCATAAGAATTTAAGATTAACCGTTAGATCTGGGGGTCTTTGAGGATATCTTTATAGTATCGTGTCGAGGAAACCAGTATTCTAGCTAAAGCCTTGTAGTGAGGTCAGTGTTGGGGCTTAACTCATATGTGGTTTTCTAATGGATAGAAAGGCCTGTTTTTCGGCTCGTTAAGCGGACAACTGTATGAGATGTTATTGAACGTGGGGCTCCAAACTACTCTCTTTTTTTTTTTTATTCACAACCCGTATTGTTATATATTTTAAGCCCCATCTTGAGATCGTGACTTTCTTTTAAGCCAGAATGTTGCTTTCGTTCTTGTCTTTGTCAATTCTGCTAGTTTTCACTAGGGTGCATCGTTTTCTCCGAAAAATTTTCTAGCCAAACAAGAGCACTGGCGGTGCTGAAACTATTGATAAAGAAAAAAAGTAAAAAGTAAAACTAGTCGATTCATATCTTTTTTATTTCTGTAAATCCGAGAAGTGTTTCTGCTTCTCTTTCGCATTTTTATTACAATCCTCAATTGCTCCTCTGCGTGCAACACTTTTGGTACGGCTTTTTGCGCAGAGATGAACGAACAATCCTTGTTAACAACAAGGATAGCAGATTTGGAAAGACAGATTGCCATGTATGAACGACTATTTCAAACTTTTAGTGCTAAGTTAGATCACCACTTCAAAAAATATGATCTTGTTATAAACTCTCAACAGCAACAGATTAATGCTTTGTCCGATGTCATCTCCACCTTACTTAATG
This sequence comes from Lachancea kluyveri NRRL Y-12651, assembly GCA_000149225.2. Lineage (NCBI taxonomy): Eukaryota > Fungi > Ascomycota > Saccharomycetes > Saccharomycetales > Saccharomycetaceae > Lachancea > Lachancea kluyveri. The sequence goes on along the minus strand of CM000689.1, from coordinate 1,115,883 downwards.
ACCAATATCGCTATGCTGGAATACTGCGAGACAAGATGATGAGCACTTTAGATGGGGTAACTACTGCATCGCTATCAGTGAGTGATATAAACAGTACGTTGAAACACAGATCTGATGAGGATACTTCTCAAGGGAAAAATGGCTCCGCCACAACTACAGATCCCATGGATTATAGTAGTACTAATGTCAACGCTATTCTAGGAGACCTAATGGGAGCAGATTCAATAGGCGAAGATTCTCATCCTAACCATCCTCCCAAGCATACTTTTGTCAATACGCATATGAATCATCACTCACCAAAAAGGAATAGGAAGAAAGATGATATAGATGTTGTAAGCGATTCTAATGTGGCATATTCTCAACAGGAGCAACGGCAAACCCAGCAACAACAAAGACAACAACAGCAACAACAGCAAGTTTCACATCTTTCTTATGACTTGGGCGAGGCACATACTCGTACCCAATTCACAGAAACTGGATTTTCTCCTTTGGGCAACGAGTCTGTTGGTGGGAAGAGTACTAGCACCGACAATAACAATAATGATACGGACGCCCCTACTACGGTTAATAGCAACAGTACGGACCCTGCAGCATCGGTCTTTTCCCAAAATCTAGAGGCGGATAGTAGAATTGCCGCTATTTCCAACCGGTCAATGTCACCTGCTGGCGCTGCTGGTAATAACCAACGTCAAGACAACAACAATGACGGTGGGAACACACCAGGCAACACTTCAATAGACACAAATGTTAAAGAAGAGCAATATTATACTCATAAGGGCCTGAAGAAAAAGCGTAAAGTGTTTGTTGGTAATTTTCAATTTCTGAACTCTCCGCAAACGGTAATTGAAATTTGGAAAGAGTACACTGAGGGTATTGATGGGCAGCCCTCGTTAAAAGACATGGAATTTATGTACCAAACGAGTTGGAGACGTGAACCAGCAGTCAACAAAAGGTTTTCCCGGCGAAAAGTTTTGTGTAAAGCCATTGAAAGAGGCTTATCCCGCGGTTACGCCTTAGGGGATATAATTGATCTATTAGAAAACTATAGAGTCATTGATCAGAATAGAGATCTAAAACAGCCAATTGGTTGGTTGTGTCAGGGTACAAACATTCCAGATGTGTTGAAATGAAGCTATTACCCATTATCGCATTCTACCTCTTTCAAACTTATTAATAAAGAAAAAACAGAGGAAAGAGGAAAGGGAAGAAGAAAAATAAACAGAAAAAAAAAAGATTAGTACAGGTGGTTATCTCCTGCATGCACTTCATATTTAGTGTTGTATTAATAATGGCTATTTATTAAATTAAATGTTTAAATGTTTGCTAGAGCACTGCTGAGTTTGATAATACTTCGAAACGTAGTGCTGTAAATTTGAATATATCCAAATGGAATTCCGTGCCCACCTTTGGTCTGCGTTAGTTTTGGAATTCAAGCTCTAATGACTCGTCATCACCATTATTACTTCCACGCGATGTTTGTCATGTAAGCATCTCATTACCGTTACACCACTGATACATTTGGATGTGCGTATGTAGTGATTGAAAATTTTTGTAGAGAAAAATTTGATGCTACTCGATGAGATGAGCTGCACATTTGGGTATTACTTGAGGATACATAATAACAAAATCTTAAGGGCTGAAAGGCGTATTACCGCATGGGTCGAAAAAAATCTCAATCTCCAAGTCTACCTCAGGGTTCCAATTCTAAAAATTCTAAGAAACTGGCATATCCCTTATCAGCCAAAAAAAAGAAAGTTAAAAAATTAAGAAAATCGTCACTAAGCAAAGCCCAGAAGAATTTTGCAGTTTTTAACAAAATGGATGAGCATATCAATAAGTATGAAAATCTTCCGGTAGATATCAGCGACGAGGAGCATAACGATAACCATTCAGATAAAGATGGAAATCCCTCATTTACACATGACGGCATGATACTCATAGATGAATACGATGACCAAGATATACCCAACGACTCGATAATCAAAGACGTTAAAGAGGTGGATGTAGTTGATTTGGATTCTGAGGAAGAAAACATGATGTTGAACAACAACAACAACCAGCAGAATGCATTGGATAATAACGAAGATTTTATTCCCTTTGCAGTCAGCTCTGAAGAAGAGGATGAGGAAAAGGATGAGCATGGGACCTACGACTACGATGACTACGACGATGAATATCCAAGCAAAGAAGAAGAAGAACAGAATGCAGCTAATATCGCTGCCAAAAGGACTCTGAACACAGATTATCCTTGGGTTTTGAGCCACGATCACTCCAAACAAAAAGAGATCGCTGATTGGTTGACTTTAGAGATAAAAGATTTTGTATCCTATATCTCACCAAGCAGAGAGGAGATTGAAACACGTAATTTCACCATTAGCAAAGTCCGTGATGCTGTCCAACAGCTATGGTCTGATGCCGATTTGCATGTCTTTGGGTCCTTCGCTACAGACTTGTATCTGCCGGGATCTGATATCGATTGTGTGGTGAACAGTCGTAGCGGTGACAAGGAGAACAGAAACGCCTTATATTCCTTAGCAAGCTTTCTGAAAAGGAGAAAATTGGCTACACAAGTTGAAGTTATTTCCAGGGCGCGTGTTCCCATAATTAAGTTTGTCGAACCAGAATCTGGTATTCATATAGATGTTTCCTTTGAAAGAACTAATGGGTTAGAGGCTGCTAGAATTATTCGTAACTGGTTAGATGAGACGCCCGGGCTGAGAGAACTAGTGTTGATCGTCAAACAATTTTTGAGTGCCCGTCGTCTAAACAACGTGCATACTGGAGGACTTGGTGGGTTTAGTATCATCTGTTTGGTGTATTCTTTTTTGCAACTGCATCCACGAATCCTTACAAATGATATAAATAGTTTGGAAAATTTAGGTGTACTGTTGATCGATTTTTTTGAGCTGTATGGTAAAAATTTCGGGTATGACGACGTTGCGATCAGCGTTCAAGACGGTCAAGTTGGCTATTTGCCCAAAGACGAATGCCCGGCCTTGCAAAACCCGAGAAGCACGTTTTCTCTAGCTATCCAAGATCCTGGTGATTCCTCAAACAACATCAGTAGGGGCTCGTTTAACCTCAGAGACATCAAAAAGGCATTTGCAGGTGCATTTGATCTTTTGACTAATAAATGTTTCGATTTGGATGCAGCTACTTTTAAAGATAGATTGGGTAAAAGCATATTAGGCAATGTTATCAAGTATCGCGGTAAACAAAGAGATTTCAAGGACGAGAGATCCCTGGTTATCAATAAAGCCATTGTAGAAAATGAGCAATACCATAAGAAGCGTGGTCGTATCGTGAAAGGTGAAATATTTACTGATGTAAGTGATAACGAGAATGAGGAAGATCTGTACAAAGTAGAAGGCCCTGCAAGGAAGAAGAAAAAGAAAAAGACCCAGAAGGTAAAGAAAGACAATGCCAAAGTTGTCAATCAGCTAATGGGGATCAACGATGAAGAGGACGATTACAATCCCGTACAGACGAACATGAATGAAGAAGAAGGAGATGATTATAATCCAGAAGAGGATAAGAAGAACTACGTCGACAAGCGGACCAAGAGGGACTACTGGCTGAGCAAGGGGCAGAATTTGTAAACGGGGTGAGAGAAAACACCGGATAAATCATTAGCATGTATCTCTGTAGTATAGAATAACTTGGTTTTAAAAATCGTACGGGATTTTACCTCTAGATTTCTTTTTGTCGCTTTTTTGTCTCTTTTTTTTTAGCCTTTCTCCATCCGTTTTCTCTCGGATCTTTTTCCACCTATGTATATCTTCTGCATCAGCAGGCTTGGGGAACCAACAAGTGCTTCTGATTTCAGCTGTAAACTTCTCGAGGCAGACCTGTCTATTGGCTTCACGCGATCTAGATTGATCGGATTGGATAACCACACAATCTCTTGCTGGAGCATAATACCTAAACCTTTTTTGGATCAGTTGGTTTCTAATCTCTTGTGGCACCCAGCTACACTCAGAAAAACTGTGTAGTGTTAGTGTACATTTACTATTGACCTTATTGACGTGTTGACCGCCTGGTCCACTAGACCTATCGTAGTGAACGGCGAATAGCTTTTGTGGGACCGAATGTGTTGACAGAGTATCTAACCACTCCTGCGGATTTATGGTAGCTTTCTTGGAATACCAGAGTTTCGATAATCTCGTAAAAAACATGTTAGAAGGGTAATACTTCCTTTGAAAGTGCTCATCTTCGCGTATGAAACATGTTGATTATTCAAAAACTTTGCTGGCCGAGGTTTCACATGTTGTCATGTCTGGGTTTATCTCTTTAGACACTTTGATGTTTCATTATTTTGTGAGATTACCTTCTCCAATTGTATTTCATACACTAAACAAAACTACAAACCCCCGTGCGGAAGGGGGTTTATACTGCTGGCAGCTTCTTTTTTGCCTTTTTCTTCCTTCAACTTACTTGTCGGTGTTGATTCCATTTGTGATAGTAAGATTATGGCATAGTTCCAAACATAACTGGTACGCACTTTGAATCGAATTGAGGAAGCAACCGCTAGCTCACACACTCTTTCATGAAGTCCCTGACCCCTTCATATTGGGTTTCTATCCTTTTCGCATTCGTGAATACGACTTCTGGTGTCCATTGAAGAAACAACCACGGCGGTTAAAAAGTATCATATATCACGTGATTGTAGATCGCTACCAACAATCACGTGTCCCATAGAGCGGTGTACAATTTTTTTTAAAAGAAACAGTCATACCAGACGAAGAACACGAAGCTGATAATTTCAGGAACGCCATACCTTTTTTTTACTCAATTGGGCAACGAAGTCCTCCATGCCCGTGTTTCAAGTTTTTTTTTTTTTTTTTCCTAGGCTTCTTTTGGACCTATCTGCAGTTCTCGACTGAACTGATTTATCTAAAATTCCAGTTTTTCCCCTGTTAAGAGGACCATCATACTATTACTTGTGAAGAATCAAAAAAGCATGTCGCTGTATGCAGCTGCTAATAAGATGTCAGATATGGATTTCCAAAACATAGGGCCGGCCCCGAGACCTCCAGGTATGGCGGATTCTTCTTCAAACACTGGCGTCGCCTTTAACACGACTAAACCGGTGACCAAGTACATGAGCCAGTTGGATTTGAACAAAGTTAGAAACGCTTCTAATGGCATAGCAAGCAACAGAAAGAAATCGGGTTGGGTCTCGTACAAGGACGATGGTATCTTATCTTTCTTGTGGCAGAAAAGGTACATGATTCTAAACGATTCATACTTGGCGTTGTACAAAAGTGATACAAAGACTGAGGATCCGTTGATCCAAATCCCGCTAACAAGCATAGTTAGTGTCTCCAGAAATCAGTTGAAACAAAACTGCTTTGAAATTGTTCGCTCTAACGAACGTAACTCATCCTCATCCTCGTCATTATCTCTGCAATCCTCCAGTAATTATAGCAGCACAGAAAACAGAAAATCAATCTACATTTCTACAAAAACTGAATTGGAGCTGCATACCTGGCTGGATGCGATTTTCTCCAAGTGTCCTCTGCTGAGTGGTGTGTCCTCGCCGACTAATTTTACCCATAAGGTGCACGTCGGTTTTGATCCTGAGACCGGAAGTTTCGTTGGCATGCCCTCTAACTGGGAAAAGTTGTTAAAGCATTCTAGAATTACCGGAGAAGATTGGAACAATGACTCTGCAGCAGTTATTCAAGTGTTGCAATTCTACCAAGAGTACAACGGTGCAACTACCTCCTCGGGCGTGAACAACAACAGCACAAACAAGCTCGATACTTTACCTCGCCTAAACACATCCGGTAACAATGAGTCCTCTACGACATTGCGTAATAACGTTAAGTCACCACTATCACCCTCCCCATCGCCAAATAAAGCCTCTGATCTGATCCCGCAGCGGAAACCACCTTCTCCACCTAATTCAAGTAATATCTCTATCAAGGCTGACGTTCACTCAAATGTTCAGATATCTACATCTCAGCAATATCAGCAACAGAAACAGCCTTACAAATATGCTTCCCCGTCACATAATAGTAACAATAGTAGGCCTCCTCAGTCACAATTGCCATCTCCTTATGGTAAGCAACAGCAGCAGCAGCATCATCATCAACAGCAGCAACAGCATCAAATACCATACCAGCAACAAGCAGCACCAGGTTATGGTTCTCATGTCCAGCATAACATGGTAAATCCTTATGCCAACTCTTCTACCACTAATTCTAACTTGGTCCCTCAAAGACAAGCACCTCCAAGACCAAATCACAATTACTCTCCACAAGGTAATAATGCGCCTCCACCGAGAATGCATCCACAGCGCACCACGCCCCAAACGTCAAATAAGTTTGCTCAAACTTCAGACACACCAAACTCTGCCGCTTCTAGTGCTGCTGCGTTGGCTATAAGGCAGCATCAACAACAACAGCAACAACAGCAGCAGCAGCAGCAGCAGCAGCAGCAGCAGCCAATTCATAAGGTCCCTAACCCTGTTGGGCATCTGCAACCTACACGCCAAGCGCCAAAGAAGCCGGAAGCTAAACCTGGTGTAACTACTCCAAAGAAGGATGTGGGTGTGACAAAAACGAGAAATCAACAGAAATCAACCATGTCTAATGCGGAAATTATGGCCAGGTTACAAAGTGTCACCTTCAACACTGATCCGACTTCATACTTCCAGATGATTGAAAAGGCAGGCCAAGGCGCAAGTGGTTCTGTATATCTGGCTGAAAGAACAAAATTGCCACCATACACAGATACTCATCAAATTGAAGAAATTGGGGAAAGTGCCATAGGTGACAAGGTTGCTATTAAACAGATGATTCTTTCAAAGCAGCCTCGTAAGGAATTGATTGTCAATGAGATCTTAGTAATGAAAGATTCACAACATAGAAACATCGTCAACTTTTTAGAAGCCTATCTTAAGACGGAAGACGATCTGTGGGTTGTCATGGAGTATATGGAAGGTGGTTCCTTGACAGATATTATTGAGAATAGTCCAACCAATGGTAGCAATCACTCGCCATTGAGTGAACCTCAAATTGCCTACATAGTCCGTGAAACTTGCCGAGGGCTTAAGTTTCTACACGATAAGCATATCATTCACAGAGACATTAAGTCGGATAATGTACTACTGGATAGAAGTGCCCGCGTTAAAATCACGGATTTTGGTTTCTGCGCTAAATTAACTGATAAAAGGAGCAAAAGAGCTACTATGGTAGGTACACCCTATTGGATGGCTCCTGAAGTCGTCAAGCAACGTGAGTATGACGAAAAAGTTGACGTATGGTCCCTCGGTATTATGACCATAGAAATGTTGGAGGGAGAACCTCCTTACTTAAACGAAGATCCCTTGAAGGCATTATACCTGATTGCTACCAACGGTACTCCCAAGTTAAAACATCCAGAGTTGCTATCGCTAGAGATTAAACGGTTCTTAAGTGTTTGTCTATGTGTTGATGTGAGGTACAGAGCATCCACAGAGGAACTTTTGCATCACAGTTTTTTTGATATGAGCTGCGAACCAAAAGACCTGACTACTTTATTGGAATGGAAGAAGTAAATAATGGGCTAGAAATTATCCAGCCAGTAAATATTTCTACTATACACAGTTTTACTATGGTACCCTTCGACTATAGCACAAACCTATTGAACTTCAATGAGAGCTCTTGTACAATTGTCTGTAACCCATCAACTTTGTGAGACACCGGTATGGTCTTCAGCAACAAAGGGTATACCAGCTGTAAAATCTCTAAAGTCTCATTGTTGCTCACTTCCTTGTTGCCGTTAGATGTCAAGCAATTCAAAACGTCAAGTAGGCCATCCAAGACTTTTACAAGTTCCATTTTCCTGACTTTTGAAATTGGACCGCGGTTCATTAAGGACTCGTCCGAGATATACCTTCTCAGAACAAAAGCAATACGAGTAACAAGGAATGGAACACACAACTTCCTTAGCTTTGACCATCCAGATCCGCTGTACTTCGTAAAGTCGATCAAATCTTGCAAACAGGTGGAAGTGGTTTTATATTTGGTTAAAACTGGAGATTCTTGAGTAGAACCCAAAATGGAGTCAAAGTCAAAGTACGCCAGCTGTTTAGCAACCTCGGATAAAGTTCCACTTTTTGTGATAATTGCATCCTCAACCTCATCGACTTCATAAAAGAATGAGCTCGACCATAGGGCAGAAATAAATGGATATATTGCTGATTCTTCTAAACAGCTCAAATCCAAGTATTGTAACAGAAGATCTCTGAAAGCAGTATATTCCTGAATGTCGTTGCCTTCAGTAGCGGCATCTTTATTCAAATCAAATCGTTTCAACGGTGCGATCGCAATCTTTACGAAAACCTCAAAAAATTCCTCTTTGAATTCCTTAGAAATGGAGCTGACTAGTGAGTCACTATGCTTTCCAAGTAAAAATAGGATTCTTTGGGAAATTTCATAGGCGCATTTAGACGATAGCACCCACAATGGCAAACTTTTTTCAGCACTGAAATCTATTAATGATTTTACTTCTATAGGTTCAAAAAGGTTTCTTAGAATTTTCAGTAACGGTTTCGGTTCCAAATAGGATTGCTCAAATTGCTCAATTTTGAGAATCCTCTCGTACAGGTTTTCACACACTTCGTAGCTGATGGCCTCAAAGGTAGGGATGCTCGATTTTGAGGCGCTAGGCAGTTTATGGGCAAGCTTTTTTTGAATCCTTTCCCTCGTATCAAACGGTAAAATAACGATGTTACTCATCTGCGTCAGCAAGAGTAGCTCCACGTCAGGCGTTTGATTAGGCTCGTAAACTTGTAAAGAGTTGTAGACCGCTGCTTGCAAGGATGATGGTCTAGATTTATCTGATGAAAATTCAGGGAGTAGAGGATACCTGACTGCCGAATTAAATATTGATAGTGACTTTTCAATCTGCTCTGTGCTAATTAAATTCTTCTTTCTTAATAATCTGTACAACGGAGGGTAACAATTAATGAATTCCTCTAGACAATCAGAATTAGTTTTCTTATAAGATGAAGACTTTGAGAGATTGGTATAAACCACGTTATAACCGGACCACAGCTCATAGCAAGAAGTCAGAATCCCGCTCGGTAGCTCCTCAAAGGTTTCGAAAGTAACTAGAAGAGTTTTGAAGTTGGTGAACACGCTGAATACAATGTCAAATGAAGATAACTGGGTAAGCATGTTGATGTAATCAAACAGCAGAGACCATTCGTCGCTTGATTCTTGGACGTTGGAAAAGTTCGACAAATGTGCTGGATACAGTTGTACCAATCCTTGAAGAGTGATGTTCAAAAACTCTGAAATCTCGGGAGGCTGATCGTTAGTAACACGTGCAGTGAGTAGGGGTTTGATAGCTTCCAGACAAATTAGATCCCATGATGGAAAAGACGCAGCGTGTGAATCGACGATTCTAAAAAATGTCTGGATTGCACCGTTCTTCACTTCTAGCCGTTTGTCCTCTGTACATTCCATCAGCTTCTTCAAAAGGTATAACCACAGACCGTTATAAACTTCATAAGGATGAGATTTTTTCGAGGTAATCGTTTCCACCAACTTGCCATCCTTAATCTTGCTGTTGAACTCTGCTACCAACTTAACATTTTCTTGGGTTTCTTTAGACGTACAAGTTCTTAGGTAGTCACCGACTAACCAAAACTGACTAATTGATGAAAAGGAAATATTTAGGTCTCTGTCCTGAGTTACGAAGTTTAGCAGAGTATCGATAACATTTTTGATGATGTCTAGTGGCAATGTTTGAAGAAAGTCATCGGAGATCAATTTGAAAACCTCAAAAGACATTTGAATCATATCTTTATGTTTCTGAGTCACAATTTCTGCCAATCCATCCTCGTCAACTTCATCGGATTTCTTTATTTCATAACCTTTTCCAATAATTTCAAATGGGGAGTTTATAATTTTGAACACAATATTCCACGAATGTTTTAAGTAGTCGCCAAAATTGTCTAACAAATCCTTAAGTGTCCTTAGTGCTTGGAACAAGATATCAGATTCGGTGTTTATAACGCCACTATAAACATTCTCTCTGGAAATTCCCAAACTCATAACCACGTCAATCAGCTTCATCAACGCTCTTAATAGTTGATCTTCTATAATTTCAAACTTCCTTTCGTTATTGGCTTGGATGTCGCTAGCTTCGGTGGCAATTTTTTTGATAATTTCGTTGAATATCCTAACTGCGTACATTCTCAACTCAGTACTTGGCAAATCGCGCCTTGCAATCTGTTCGATTAAGTAATTGGTAATTATTTTCCAGTTTTCCTTACCTTTATTCTCGTTGATGAATCTCAAATAGTTGTGTTTCGTTATTTCTCCGAGTTGTGTAATGAAAAAACTTCTATTATAGATACAGTTCTGTATTTCGCCATCATCACCTAGAGGATGGAAGCCAGGAGATTTGACATTAGTTTCATTGGTCAAACAAACGGTTTTATATGATTGCGCTATCAAACTTTTCAGCAGTACATTGAAGCTGGAACTTGGATATGCCACGGTGCTCTCAAGAAATCTATTGATACTGGTTTCAACGGTTGCTGTATCGCTTTTGGATAGAGGCGGAGCTGCAGGGATCTGTCTATTATAAAAATTTTCCATAAAATCATTGGATGGACCATAGATATAATATGAAGTCCATTGCCAGGTCACTAAGATGTACCTCCAATTTTCCATGTCCAAAGTGGCACCCAGAGATATAGACAAAGAAATCAAGGCTCTGAACAAATTAACGTTTCTGAGGTTAAATGTTCTTGGGTGTAAAGGATACTGTTCAACAGTACCTTGTTGCTGTGTGTTTGAAGAACCTATTAGGGTTTCGCTGATAGCATTTAGCACGTTTGTGCTTGTATTGTTACTCTCATATTCTTCTCTTCTTTTATCAAACTCTTCTGTATCAAATTCAATATTGTTGATGATAGCCACCGAGAACAACTCTAAGCATTCATTTAGTTTATCCTGCAGCATTAGTATGCCAGATGCATGTGTCAATTTTTGGAATGCCCGCACCAGAGAATGGAAAGAAGAAGTGTCTAAAGTCGAGGCGTATATGAACTTTTTGTGAATTTGAAACAATCCATAAAACATTTTTTCAAACATTTCAATCATATCTTTTGTTTCTGCTTCGTTATCATCCTCTTGAGATAAGGATAGCGTTTCAGAGCCTAATCCATCAGATATAGAGTTGGAAATGTTCAGGACCAAGTAAATGATATATGTCTGATCTACCAAAGGTGCATTAGATTTGTCTAACAAGTCGATAAACTGTATTTTAGCAGACGAACCCTCGTAAGATATTATTGGCGTATCGCCTTTCGCCAAAATTTTAAATTCATTTAGAAAACCTTGGTATTCGGGTTCATTTAAATTTTCCAACAAAACGTCCAGCAAGGTGACCAGAATATGTTTTCTGTCCTTTAAACTGTCATATGAGTGAAAGATTCCTCTTAGCAGCTTTATGTCCTTTGAAACTTCTTGGAAAATCTCTAATGCTAATATTTTCTTCCAAACTGGAGAATTAGATTCTCTTGACAAGCTATGAGTCAGTAATGACAATATGACCTCCAATTCAAGCTCTAGAATGTTCAAAAATCCCGGCCTAATCAACAGCTTTATACAGCGTGAACTTCTCACGACAATGGCAAAGGTTCTAGAAGACGAAATAGGTCTCAGTAGTAATGGAACGGCTTTGGTTCTCAGTAGGAACTGTAGGTCTGGTTGTCTTTCAAATAATGGTTGATGGTTGGTTAGAACGCTTTCCAATATCTCCAGGCCATAGTCTTCTGGAATTGTAGTAATATTTAACAAAAAAGTTTGATCATTAGGCGAATCCGCTAACGAACACAGATCTGCAAAAACTCTATTGGCATCATAGCGGTAGGGGCTGACTTTGATCGAACTACTATTGCTAATTAACACGCTAAATTCACCTTCAACGGATTCGTCTTCCCTGTTCGCTCTATCAAAAATATCGTTTATTAGTTGTTGCAACGTGGCACTTGCTGAGCCCACAACCATTGGAGTTTTGTTGGGCAACTGCAACAAATTAGAACAGCACAACAATAACTTGGCACATAGGTTTCCGGTTACAAACTCTTGATAAGTCTTAAAGAAAATTGGTACGATTTGTAAAACCTTCAATTGGATTTCAACTGCTAGATGCGTGGATTCGATTAAGGAGTTCAGAACCTGATCTAGTCTGCCCTGAGGAATGCACTTAGTTGCAGAAAGCCTTTGAAGGCACTGTATGGATATTGTTGTGAATTTAGGGTTCCTTGAAGAGCACGACAATATAAATGGGACAACAAAGTCAGGATGTCTGAGTAAGTCCTCAAAGCTGTGAACCGTTTTCAAGATATCCAGTGACTTTTCACTCGCATGCCTTATTTCAGAATTTCGTCTCTTGGATTCAGAAGAGAGCGAGTGTAGATCGGACGTCAATTGACGTGAAAATATGGTAAAAGAGGTTGTAGCGGACATACTCTATGAGGATAATTACCTTGGTAAATCGCGGTTCCTTTAGATGGTGATATTTTTCAAACTAGATGACGTACTACTTATATCCGTGGACTGAGTTGATTACAGGTTCCTGAAGTTCTTTTATAGGGCTTATTCGTTCATAAATCTAGATAAAAGAACAATCCTGGCTTGTTTCGTGTATCGATAGATTTTTCTGTTTCACAGCACAGTATACGAACTGAATACAGAGATGAATGTCTTTAAACATAATAACGTATAATGAACATGCACTTGGAACTCTGGATTTCATTATTGCTGTAGATATTTACGAGGATACTGTCTTAGTTTTGTTTCTCCTTTTTTTTTTTACTAGGCATCAAACTTGTGCGTTTAGCATTTTTTATCCAACTTCTGCCCTGAAATTTCTTCTCTTCGAATAAATAAAGGTTTCACGCTCTCAAAGCATTTTTTTTATTGGTCCTGGATTTATCAATGAGTTATTTCTATCGTTACGTAGCAATTTTAACCCTTTGAGTTAAAACGGGTCACTTTACTTCCAAACTGATTTTACTCATTCTTTCAAAAACATGGCACCGCGAGACACTCCCAGCATCATACTCGTTATCTCTGTTCCTTTAATTTGTAAGCTAACATAGTGAACGTATATGTCAACATATCACAATCCCAATCAAACCCCCAAGTATGCAAGGGTTTTTGAAGTGTTCTTTGTTTTTTGAAGATGCTTATTATCACATGCCTATGCTTTGATATACCTCACGTGCAGTAGTCGTTCCTAACTTTATCTGTCGGTACCCATCCTACATGTAGCCATTTCAAGTATTATAGGGTACAAAAATCAGTTGTCAGTATGTATTATGTTTGGTAAGCATCTAAGGCATCGGAAAACAAATTGTGCGTTAAAGACATGGAATTATTTTCAATACCGTCTTCTATTGTGAAGCAGATACCAGAGTGCAGCAAGGTGAATCACAAAAAAATAGCTAGGGCTGGTACGCTAAAAAAAACTGGCGTTCTGAACCTTCTTGAATCTCTGGCGCCATGTATTTTGAATTTTCACACTCAAGATTTGTTTTACCGTGGCCTTTTCATACGCAAAATTGGTCTTGCGTGGATCTTTAACATTTTTAAACCTCTCATCCACAGATAGAAATCAACTGTTTCCATACGCCCCTTCACCTTCACGTCTCACGCCAATGTAAAGCTATACAATAATTAACTTATATGCGTCAGATTTTTTTTCTTCACAACCTTGAAGAAAAACAGTAGTTGTCTCTTTTTTTTTAAAAAAAAATTTGCAGGTAGCCATAGGGCCATGTACGGATCCATATCGTACATATTCTATAGGAAATTTTGTTCCTGCTCTTTGTAGTTCCAAATCTTTTTTTTTTTTGGCTCTTCTTCTTAAGTCGATAATTGATGGGCATCGTTCTCCGTCACGGGCAGCCAAACATAGCTACTCATCATTTGTGGAAATAATCGAGTAATTACGGCCAAGATATTCCATATTCTGCTCTGAAAGCTAGGCGATTGGTCTCGAACATTTTTCCCGAACAGCAGTTTGGTTTAGGTCTATCTAAGTTCTTGTACTTGAGTTCAGGAATTATGTAGCACGTATCATACTGTTATAATATCTGATAAGGAGCTTCTAAGTTTCTTTTGTGTGTTCGTTCATGGTGACTCGTTTGTTGAAGCTGTGTAGTCAGAGACAGTGGCAGAAGTATTGTATCAAGTTTTTCTAATCTCTGTTTCAATTGGGTTAATACAGCTATAAGCTGGAAATAACCGTTAGAAAGTCACTCCATGTTGAGGTTTTTTGGCAATGCTGGCTTTTTAAAGTACTCTAGTCCACGCATTAGTGGTCTACCGGTTCCAAAAAGAGTCCTAGGAAGGCCTTACTCATTCAAGTCGGATAATGATGATAATGATGATAATGGGGACGGTAATAGCAACAGTGCTAGTAAAGACGAGAGCAACAATATTAATGATAAAAGCAATGGTGATAATAATAATAGTAGTAGTAATACTGGTAGTAATGGCAACAGCAGGAAGAAAAGGAGGAGTGGTAATGGCAAAATAAGACAAAATGCTCCGTACAGAACGAATGACAAGGCGCAAGATCTTCCTCGGGAAGAAGAAGGTATTAAGCAGCTAAGTATGCCCAACTATCAAGAATTCGCTTCCGAAATATTAAAGGGGAAAGACGACGCTAAATCGAAACAACCGACTAATGCGGGCTGGGCAACAGAGGAATCTAATCCTAAGGCAAAAAAATCGCTTTTGGTTCCTCATGTTCCAAACACTGACTATATTCCACACTCTGAAATTCAAACCGAAGGCTTATTTGCTGGCTATAAGCCTTTGTTTTTGGGAAACTCGTCGTTAGATGAAAAACGTGCAGACGTGCTTGATGGTTTGTTCACATCGCTCACAAAAATCAAAAAAGGAACGTCTGCTCCTAATGGTGAGATTAATGTTCAAGAAATATTAGACGATTTGCAAAAGGACGATACTATGGAGACCTTGAAGGAAAAAAGTCACAAAAAGCCGGTAATTCCCTGGGATGCCTCGATTAGTGGAATGGTATACAACGACCTACCTTTTAAAGACGTTCCTCGCAACGTTGTAGGTAAACTAAAGCCCTTCAAACTATTAAGAATAGAAAGAAGAAACAAGAAAGATGGAAAGAGCGATGGCATGATTAAGATGAAGGTTCATAATCCTAAAATAGACGATGAGCCAGAGGTAGTTGACTTGTTGCATGAAAACCAGAGGAACAGATTTAACCAGAAATTCGGGACAACAGATTCCGATGTGGTGATCGATTCTAGAAAAAAATATGAAATCGAAAAGGTGAACTACGCTCATAAGCACAAGTTCATTAAAAGCGACCAGCACATTTTCAAAACTGACGTTGATAAATTGAACAGGTTTTTAGCAAAAGAGTTTTACAAGTTGACAAAGCTAACGCTTTACTCTGAATTCAAAGATTACCATTTACCCCTCTACATTTATGTGGATAAATCGATTTCTTCGAAAAGAATTTTCCAAAGTTTTCTCAGGAAACGTATATTGAACAACATCACACCTCTATTAACCACAATATGCTCCAGTTATCCCACCGAAGAACAAGCAGAAAAATTTAAAAGCCGAGTTCTCATCAAGATCGACACCATTGTAAAGGATCTATCTGAATATCTACCGTCAGTATATTTTACCGGCGATGTGGTAGATTGTATTCTCCACCCAAGTCCTATCCCAGGATTTGGCAGAATACACTGGTTAAAACCAACAAAGAGACATAACGTATTTTGGGGTAAAAACATTGACAGCGATTTTGTTTTCAATTTGAACAGGGAATATAAAGTAACCAGAAGTGGCGTCAGGTATATGAGTTACCCTATAAATCTGCACTGGAAGACTTTCGACGCTGCTTTTACTGAATGGGATTATTTTACGTAGCATACTTTAACATGGCCGATGCTGACACAACAGCAAAGAAAGAAAGAAAAAAAAAATGAAATGAAATAAAATCGAATATAATAAAATTAAATTGAAAAAAAAAAAAACTTACTCCTTTAGTATTTCTATAAACATCAAAAATCCGTTAACAGTTATTTATTCTCCTCGTCATTTCCCTCATTATTTTCCTCATCATTTTCCTCGTCCTCCGAATCGAAAACTACATCTTGGGTCGAATACACATAGACTTCATTCGGTCTGTCTAACCCGACTCTTTTTCTAACCAGTGCTCTGTTTTTGCGCAGACTGTTGCTACTCTTCGAACTTAAACTCATAGTTTTGTTGCCCAGCCCCCTAACGATAACTTGATCTGTGTAATACAATACACTATCCAGAACGTGAGCACATTTTTCTATCGCAACACCTTTCAAACTCTTGTGTTTATTGAATGCCACCTTGTTGACATCGTCCTGTACCTGCTGGTCTGGGAACAGCAGTTGATTAGAAGATGAGGATCGTGGTTCAGAAGTATCTGTACAGCTTCTGTCTCCACGTAAACCCTTGTCGTTGTGCTCATCGGGATCACAATTGCCAGTGTCATCGGAATCGTCTGGTTTTCGTGAAAGAGCGTTTTGAATCCTTAGAGCGTACTTGGCAAAATAATAGTCGCTTTGTTCATCTTCGTAGATCGGCCTCCCTAAGACACTTTGGGCCTGCTGTTTGCGTTCGATTATATGTAAGCTGTCTATCCACTCCCACACTATTACAGTGGAACCCACATAACATGTAGTGTTGAATATTTCGCTCAAGTCATCGATCCAGACGTTGGCGACATCGGCAACAAAAAACCCGGGCTGTAGCAACACTATCAATATGGTCAAGAATGTTAGCAACGACATTCGCTTCCCCAAGAAACAAATGTGTTTCTTGGTGAAAACATGGAAACATATAATGCTGGCGTAGCACCCACCTAACGCTATCCTAAACAGATAGACAAACGGCGACAGTATTTCCAAATTATTTATCAGGTCTTTAACTTCTCCAGTTTGGTCTGTAGACTGTGAAAAAGTTGGTATTGCCCAAAGTGTCTGGCAGATGAGTGAAAGAAAAATGCCAAGGAAAAACACTATTCTCTTTTCTTGTACACGGGGGAAGAGTCTCATGACCACCTGGACTTGGCACAGCTGACAGACTAACACAACTATGAAGTCGATTCCCGTAAAGGCCAGGTCGTCCCACAAGATGTTGAGAATATAGTTCGTCGAAGAAATGCTGTAGTTGTCGTGTTGATGTCTTAACGATTTCAGAGCCTTGACGACAAATATTGTTAAATTCACCGACGCCAGTGTAGACCCTAGCTTTAACAGATTCGAAGCACCCCTAGACGGCTTTCTGCTTGTGTTGATGAACACAATAACCGTTAGAGAAAGCGTTATCACAAAGTTCGCTGTGAAGGAAAAAATGACTGGGTATATGCTGTACTTGAACGGACCTCCATCCAAATCATCTGAGATGTACCTGGCCCAATCAGAGTTTACCACGTCCAAGTATGGGAATGATGATGGAGTCTTCTTAAAAGAAGAATACACCGGTTCGTTAAAATCACAGTGTCCTTGAAATATTATGTTATCAAAATATGCTATCGGTTCCTGGATGCCCTTCCAAATCAGCAATCCACCTCCCAGTTCCTGTGGCATACAGCTTTCGTAGTATTCACTACCCGAGAAGAGCCTCCATCTAGTCCTTCTGACCATGTTGAGAGCTATCTTCGACCAAGTAAATCATTAATAAAATTGAAACTAATTAAAATTAAGAGTCCTGAAGAAGGTGATCGTCATATTGTCGTTATAAACGAGTGTTATACCTTGCTCTTTATGTACTTCTGGGGTCATCCACCACATACAAGAGACTTTTATATAAGGTTTTTCGCAAGATAACGCCTGAAGTTCCTCGTAAAGGGCGTGATTGGTATACCCGATCGTTTGCTTTTGATAGAAAGATGATTTTCAAAAGATAGTTGCAAAGATCAAAGCCATCTCCGTTTTGTCCGGTAACCGGGGCTCAGCTCATAGGGTGTACAATGTGTCCGAGGCCCCTGCGACCTTGCTAAAACTGAAAAATTTGGCTCCATTCGCGATGAAGCCTCGTTTCTGATACATCATACCTGAGAAGGATTGGATCAAGCCAAGAGGATGAGCAAGAGCACAGAAGTGCTGAATAGCGGATTACAGAGTTTTTCCCTGCAGAAACCTAAAGGCAAGGGCAGAATTCCCATGAAATCGCCTTCTGTTCCAAATTTGAACAGTACGCTGACTGGTAAAAGCAGTAGCGATCAATCAACACTGGGAGAGTGGCCGCTCTCAAACTCAAAATCTCCTCAGTTGCAACCCGTAACAGTATCTTCTACGGAAAACTCAACGAATCTAAGTTTCATCGAGCTTTATAACGAAGACGGTGATGATGAGGGCGAGGAAGGGAACGACGATGATCGCGTTGGCGATCGTGAAGAAGATGATAGAGAGAGTGGATCTGCGAGCATCACGGCAGATCCTTCTCCAGCTGTTGGTCCCATGAAGACGTCGGCTTCTGAGTTGGCTTCTTCCCAGTACGACCGTTACGGATTCAAGAAACAGTCGTCCTTCATTACTCAAGAAGAATATGATGAATGGTGGCTTGATTATTCGCAGTATTGCGTTAGGAGGAAGCGCAAATGGGAAATATTACTGGAGAAAAGTGGACTACCGACAAACAATGACTGCCCGGACAGATATCCATCCAGAAGTGAAAAGCTGAAAAGATACGTGAGAAAGGGTCTTCCGGCAGAGTGGAGAGGTAACGCCTGGTGGTATTTTGCGCGAGGACAAGAGAAATTGAACAAAAACCATGGTGTTTACGACAGTTTGTTGTCGAAGGTTGATGGTGTTAAGCAAAAAGATAAACTACAACTACGTGATTTGGAAGTTATTGAAAGGGATCTACATAGGACCTTTCCAGACAATATTCATTTCCAAAAGCAACCAGCATCCCAAGATGAACCCATTATGATACAATCTCTACGCAGAGTATTGACAGCATTCTCCATATATAATCCCAAGATTGGCTACTGCCAATCAATGAACTTTCTTACGGGCCTCCTTCTGTTATTCATGGATGAGGAACGTGCGTTTTGGATGCTGGTGATTATCACATCCAGGTACTTACCTGGTGTTCACAACGTCAACTTGGAAGGTGTCAACATAGACCAAGGCGTTTTGATGCTCTGTATCAAGGAATACCTACCCGAGTTTTGGTCTCGCATTGTTCCTCCTGAACAAACCTCATCAGCTACAAAGAATGAATTTCTATACAAATTGCCACCAATAACGCTGTGTACTGCAGGTTGGTTTATGAGTTGTTTTGTTGGCATTGTCCCCATCGAGACAACCTTACGCATCTGGGATTGCCTCTTTTACGAAGAATCGCACATTCTTTTCAAGGTTTCGCTTTCTATCATCAAACTGAGTGAACAGGACTTT
The DNA here is from genome assembly GCA_000149225.2 of Lachancea kluyveri NRRL Y-12651. Taxonomy (NCBI): domain Eukaryota; kingdom Fungi; phylum Ascomycota; class Saccharomycetes; order Saccharomycetales; family Saccharomycetaceae; genus Lachancea; species Lachancea kluyveri. The sequence continues at coordinate 1,096,433 of CM000689.1, read as the reverse complement.
CCGCGTCACAATCATCACCATGGGCATCGTTCAAACAATAGCAGAGAAGATGAAGATATGGAAGTTTTCCAAGTGATTCAGAGCTTTCCGAAAAAGTTACTCAATCCCAACGACATTTTTGATAAAGTCATTTTTAAAAGAAGAGTGGCCTTGAACAGCTTAAACCAGGAGGAAGTTGACCGGTGTAGAAAGTACGTTGCATCGCAAAGGTTGAAATACAAGAATTACAGTGAAATCATGGGTAATAATAGCAGAGGGATGTCATCTGCCGGCAGAGATTCAAAAATGGCCGAAGAATTGATAAACGAGGCACTCTCCTCTGAGGTCTATGGGTTTAAAAAAAGCCTTACTGGTGTACATTGGAACAATAGCATAAAAGAAAAAGTTAGGCAAATTCGAAGAAGATAGATAGAGCTCTATTTAGCATTTTCATTACATATCTACACAGTGAATCCACGGGTAAGCACATCCTTACTTGACTATTGGGACAGTTCCCAACCCTTTTGCAACCTTTTCAAAGCTTGTGCGGCTTGCTCTTTATCTTGGAACTTAACCTCTAATAACTTTTCGATATCCTCCCAAGGCAATGTGGCAGGGGTAACAGGAGGCGTTGTTCTGGTTAAAGGGGTGGGAGAACGCTCGCTGTCAGTCTCGACAGATTTGTCGAGTTTGGAAACCAGTACGGTCAGTACCGCCTTTTCTACCTTCAAATCGGATAGCAGCACGTTGTCATGTAAGACCTTACCCTTTAGTAGTAATTTGGTTTGAGAAACGTCTTGAATTTCAGATTCGGTATCCACCAAAAAATGCTTTACCTGGTTTACAGTGTCATTGGCCGAAAAGATTTTAGTGTGGTTAAATTTTGGAGGTCTTATAGACTTCAAGGTTATTTCGACATCGTTGGAGCCTGCTGGAGATGCATTTTTCGTCTTTTTGTGCTCATATTTGTATCTCAACGGTGGCAAAGCAACACCTAAATTAACAACTTGTTGAAGTGGTTTCTTGTAATCAGTAGGTAATTTGGGTGGATTCAATGTGGCCAAAGTTAAAAATTTGGTAATAAACTCATGTTCTGGAGTACTCATTGTTAGTGCTGTTGTTGTTCCTACTGTTGTTAAAATTGCCGTTTTGTTAGTCAGTAGTGGTGAAGCGAGCTTAACTAATTGTTTTTTCGCAAAAGCCTTGGAGATGGAAACATTCACAAAACATCAAACTATAGAGCACCTTCAAGGGCAAATGGGGTCTCCATTACACGATGGAATGAACAGTACGCTGAATAGTGTAGTTTCAAAGCTGCCAACGGCTACAGTAGAAGAAGAGTCGGGTCACAAGGATGGCAAGAATCAAGATGCGCTCTTCTTCAATTATCATGAGTTCTCGGTCACAGAATACATGGACATTAATGGTGGTAGCTACGAACAGCACGAAGAATCTCGTGCATTGTGTATCACCCATTTTCCCAATATATACGTTCCTATGGAGTCGCCAGAATTTGATAGCACGAGGGTTGTTAGAATCGCTAGAAGATTTGAAGGATCGCTAGACTACCCCTGTTTTAGCACAGAAATGCCTGGATTTGAACCTGCTGCTCTAACCGATCCATCCGAGAACACATTTACTCCTAGAGGCATTTACCATAGCCAATTATTTGGCTACACATCTATTAGTCCCCTAAGTAACTACATTCCACCTGAACGTTTCCAAGAGATTGTCTGTGAAGTCAACAGGTATCTCCAAGAGGCATACACTTACAGTAGTTGGACAAATGTTATTAACAGGGCTTTGGACATGGTCACCCTAACCATGTGGAGCACCTTGGTCCGTAAATTATTCCGTAACCCACTGCTGAAACTAGAAGATTACATCAGTGACATTAATAGTACTGAAGCATTTGAGAAACAGAGCATTAAGTTAATATCTCCACGAAGATCTGGATACCTATCGGTATGTATGGATAAACGCTTGCAAGGAATACGAGGGTGCTTCAATTTTCGAATTTATTATTAACGACTTAATATCCAGCTCGACTTCCAAATTCCCAAACCATCGCTGTAAACGGACTGAAAATTTTTAGGCATGGCCTTCATCATCAGCATCAATACCATTACTTCGAACAGGCTATAATAGTACACTAACCAATATCGCTCATAATGAATGGTATATTTGCAATTGAAAAGCCTAGTGGGATTACTTCTAGTCAATTTCTCGCCAAATTACAGCGTGTGCTAACCAATAGTGTTGTTTTTTCCACAGAGATACAAAGAGCCACCAGCGAAAGGATGAAGATGTATCAACAACAAACTGGCCGTAAAGCCTCGAAAAGAAAGCTTCGTAAAGTTTCTAAAGTCAAAATGGGACATGGTGGTACCTTGGATCCCTTGGCATCCGGTGTCCTGGTAATTGGTGTTGGTTCCGGTACAAAAAAGCTATCACAATACCTGTCAGGTACAGTAAAGGTGTATGAAAGTGAAGCCCTTTTTGGTGTTTCGACTACTTCAGGCGATGTAGAGGGCGAAATACTGACTACTAATTCTGTAAAACATTTGACCATGACTGAGTTGAAAACAGTCGAACAAAAATTCGTTGGAGCTCTGAAACAAACTCCTCCCATTTACGCTGCCTTAAAAATGAATGGTAAACCCTTGCACGAATACGCACGGGAAGGTATTCCGTTGCCAAGAGCCATTGAACCAAGACAAGTGACCATATATGCTCTGGATATTTACCCGAATTCTCTGAGTGTGGATCATGACTACAAGCTACTGAGGCCATCTACCGAAGAAGCTATAGAAACAGTCAAAAAATTGAACACCAATATCAATGATGACGTGTTGTACTACTCTAAAGAATATTGTGAAAAACACGGTTTGAAATCTGAAGAGGCAGAAATTGAACCACCAATCCCACTAACCAACGAGGAGTCAAAGGAAATTACTGAAAAGGGAGATGAGTACAGAGCACCACTTTTGCATTTCAAAGCAACTGTCTCATCTGGTACTTATATTCGTTCATTGATTAGTGATATAGGTAAAGCGATGAGATCCTCTTCTTATATGGTAAAACTAATCCGTACTCAACAACAAGAATGGTCCTTGGAAAAAAACAACGTCTTTAGTATGGAAGATTTTACCGAGCAAGACGAAAGAGTTTGGACCAAGGTCTTGGAAAAAGTTTTAGAAAAGGGGTCTGAGGTTAATATCAAAGAAGAATTACTTAAAGCTCAACAAGAGTTTGAGGCAGAGGCAATGGAACAAGAAAAGAAGGCCCAATCTGATGCTGCAGAACAAGATCAAATGATACAAGAAGTAAAGGAAGATGCTACAAGTTCTAGTGTCAAAAGAACCATCGAGGATGTAGAAAAGTAGGACTTCTATACATTGTATGGTGTTTGGATTCTATTAATTGAAAATCTCTTTTGGTTTAGTGGAATTAAGCAGTTATAGTAATTTTTAGCCACCGTAGTCTATTATACAATACGACTCCCACTGTTTTAGATGGAGCTTGCGTTACACTATAACGTATACATCAGCATTGGTAGATCACCCTGTACATTCCACTGTGTGAACCACCGTGTATGTAGCACTAAGCACTCCACCCCTCTCCGGTTTCCACAAAGCACATGCATACCGATGATAACTCTATCGACGCATGAAATACAAAAATGTATAATCGTTTGTTTGTCAAAAACCTGGGATAATCAATGAAATTGATTATCCATGTACTGAGGAGGTATATGACAGCACGTATCTCATTAGTCATCGTCCAATATACTTAAATCGTTGGAGTTACCCACATAGTTACAAGTGTCAAATCCTAAGTCATCGTCATAGGTGTTATAGCTTAGGTATAAAAGGTTGGAACCTTTTTCGTTGGGACATGAAAAACCAAAGTCTGCTGGGCAATCCCGTACCATAGAGTAGCACATATCTATGCATGGTAAAATCTCATAATAGTTACTAATTGGCTTTACCTGTGAATTCAAATAATCGTTCCTGTTGTCACTTTTGCTCCGGAAAATGTAGTAATCTGTTCTGGCAGTAGTGCAACGTGGAATGCTAACAGCACAAAGCCAATTCTTGTATGCAGCTGCACAATCACTACATGTTCGCAGGGGAGAATACGCGGAATCGCTTTCTGTATCACACGGTATGATCTGTAGTGCTTTGCTGAAGTTTGCATATAACGAACTAGCAATGTCATCGTACATTTGAGCGATTAAGGTTTTATTTGCACGATCCACTAATCCGGAAGTCGGGACAGAATAAGCAACACCATCACAAAAGTCCATATCGAATATCAATGAACAGGAATCGTTTTCCATGGTGGTAAATGTGGTTTTACTGAATAGCACACCACCAGTATCTGCGGTGGAATTGGACGATTTTGAAACCTTTTTGGTTAAGTAGGTAACATAGGTCGTAGAACTGTTCAAGCCAGTGATGTAAAATTGTTCTTTTACAGAGCCACCACGTATGGTGATTGATTTTTGAATTTCCAGTGAGCTGTTGCCGACTACTTGAGTGGTGTTTTCAACGGAAGACACCAGATACGGACCATTCTTTATGGCACATAGAGAGTGACTGAGTTCGTGGTCAAAATGATCAAAATATTCATACGAGTAAACGTATATATCATAAAGGCTGGTATCATAAATGGAATAGTTGGATGAAGTTTTTGAATTAGTGCTGACATTGCCCGTTACTAACAGTGCGGAATTGTAATCTGTATCAACTATTTCTAACCAAGGTCTCAAATCCCATTGGAATACTAAATCATTCTGAGACACACTAATTTTATAGCTCCAATATTCATCAGACAAATCGGTCTGTTCTTCATTGCTTTCGGATGTATCTGTTGCCTCTATCACTAGGTACAAATTTGAGTACCTTGTAGAATTGCCTGTATCCTGGAGAGGCCTAATAGCTAATGCTTCCATGTAGCCATTCTGGAAAGAGGCTAATGTGCCTGAATGTGGGTCCTCTAATATCGATTTGTTAAATGAATAATAAATGTTTAATTCTTTGCCAGTAGTATTGCGAGGCTGATGACAGATGTTGCCACTCAGGAAAATCAAAATCTCGTAACTGGGTGACACGCCCAAAGAGGTCGAGTTAACCACAAATTCAAAACGGTCCATGCTGCCTGCCTTAATGTTGGATTGGATCGGAGTCCATTCGCTGACGGAATCTGAGTTTAAAATGGAGTTTGACAGCCTCAAGACATTATCGGTAAAGGATATAGACTCGTTGCCAAAGCCAAGTGATACATTATCACTGCCCAGGTAGTCTTGTGCATAGACGCAGTTCAGCAGCCAAAGTCTTAACAAGTAAAAAAGGATCATTGTTCATGATTAAAAACCATGGGTTTACGAAGAAAGAGTACGCATTGATCATGTTAGAAGAAGCCGCATCTTACACGCTTTTGGCCAAATTACGGATAGTAAAAAAATGGCGTCACAGACAGGATTCGAACCTGCGCAGGTAAAACCCAATGCCTAACAGCTTTCGATCAATCGAATAGCAGGGCATCGCCTTAACCACTCGGCCACTGGGACGGCCAGTACCATATGTGGCAAAGTTATCTACTGATATCGTGAAATTTCAATCGGATCTATAAACGAATTTTATATACCGAACAAATGAGTACGTTAGACCTAGCACATTAAGATGTGCTAATATGCCAGACGTTACGTGATATCCAAAGGACCGTCTGTCGTTTGATAGTAGCAAATACGAGGTGGTTGGCGATCCTGTGACTGGAGTCCTGGCTTTTTTGCAAGAATACAAGTAAACTTTGGAGACCTATTGAAAAGTGAGAAATATGTGAATATTGGGACAATTGTTAAGATTCCATTTTTGGTTAAGGCTATAATAATTTGGTATATGGTTATACTAGAAGTTCTCCTCGTCTCTCTAGGAATCCAGAAAAGAGAGTCGGTAATCCTACATACAATTATTCATATATCATCTTTCCTTTTATATGTTTCTGTTCATTATCCTATTACATTATCAATCCTTGCGTTTCAGCTTCCACTAACTTAGATGACTGTTTCTCATTATTTATGTCACCTTATAACACCGTGTATGATAATATACTAGTAACACGAATACTAGTCGATGGTCGATAGTTGTATCTCGTTTCAACAAAAAGAATTTTCAGTTATAGGTAAGAGCAGACGATGGAGAGATACGGAATCAGGTGTGAATGTACAACAACTTGTGGTATTAACCATATGTTACCTAGCAAGCTTACAATATAACAAGATTTGCTCTGTTATCTTGATATAGCCATTTGTTGTTAAGGTTCAACGGACCAAGCGCATTATGAGTAGCCGAATATGAACCAGATTTATTCTGGTGCTTTAAAATTTATATTCAATCAATTTAGGTATCTAAAGTAGCTATAGCATGGGGTATTCCTTAACTTTTTTGTTTCTAAAGGTTTTCCCGTTTTCATAGTTGGGTGGGACGCGTTGATATACCCATAAAAAAAAATGAAAAGCTTTAGAGAAGCGAACGATCACCATCTTCTAATCAGACTTTTAAAGAGTTCAGGTGGATAATAGAAAAAAGTTGGCAATCGATAGGAGGTTAATATGTCTAGATCTCGCGAGAACTTACCTTGGATTGAAAAGTATAGGCCAGAAACTTTGGATGATGTGTATGGTCAGAATGATGTTGTTGAGACCGTGAGGAAATTTGTTCATGAAGGTAGATTGCCACATCTGTTGTTTTATGGTCCACCAGGTACAGGGAAGACTTCAACCATTGTAGCATTAGCAAGAGAAATCTACGGTAAGAACTATAAGAACATGGTTCTTGAACTAAATGCCTCTGATGACAGAGGTATCGATGTTGTCAGAAATCAGATAAAGGAATTTGCATCCACAAGGCAGATCTTTTCTAAAGGCTTCAAGTTGATTATCTTAGATGAAGCTGACGCAATGACTAATGCAGCTCAAAACGCATTGAGAAGGATCATAGAGAAGTATACCAAGAATACAAGGTTTTGTATTCTTGCAAATTATGCCCATAAATTAACACCCGCTTTGTTGAGTAGGTGCACTAGATTTAGGTTTCAACCTTTGCCTCAACAAGCCATTGAACGTCGTATCAACAATGTTTTAGCATATGAGCACTTGAATTTAACACCAGAAGCCACAAAGGCTCTACTCAAATTATCAGGTGGTGATATGAGAAGAGCACTGAATGTCTTGCAAGCAAGCAAAGCCACGTTAGATGATGAAACTAAAGACCAGGTTACCGAAGATACCATATACGAATGCATTGGTGCACCACATCCACGTGCCATAGAAACAGCTCTAGAGTCAATACTCAAGGATGATTGGGGCACTGCTTTTTATACTGTAAACAAAATCAGGGTTGCCAAAGGTCTTGCATTAATTGACTTGATTGAGGGTATAGTTAGTATTTTGGAAGATTACGATTTGAAACAGCAAACTAGAACTGCTTTGCTCTGTAAGCTGTCTGATATCGAATATGCAATTGCCAAAGGCGGTAACGATAGAGTCCAGTGCAGTGCTACCATCGGGGCCATTAAGTCCAGCTTTGAGTTGGAGGCTTAACAAAAGCCCAGCGTTAAATTATCACCATGTATAGTAACCCACGTTTTGCTTAATTTATTTTTGTTCTCAGGTTTTTCTTGGTCTAAATACTTTGATGAAGTGGGTATGTCACGTTATGTATAGAGAACTTTTGTTACTGGCAGTGATGATGCTAAATTGTAACGTTACTCTACAAATCCAAAGCTCGATTAAGATGGATCATCCGCCACACACTGGTTTCCCGAGGGAACTTATCTTTTTTTTTTCCTTCTTGTGCAATTTTAACTGTTCTGATAGTGTATGATCGAATACAGTAAAGGTTGCATATTTCTCCAATTACGACAAGACTCCAAGTTACATGACTTTCTGTTAATTTGGGAAGCTGTCCGAAAGGCCTCGTCAATTTGTCGTGATCGTCCAGAATAGGCCTTTTGTTCCCTTTTCCTATTTACATGGATCGAGATAAATCATTATACGCTACTGAATTCAAAAAATTTTGAATGAATCTGCTTGTCAATTGTTGACGCTCATTGAGAAAGAAAAAAATGATAGTGAAACAAATGTAACGTGAAAGAAGAGTTTAATTGTATACAGATAAAAACATACTATTAAATAAAAGGAAGGTAGTTTTCAAAAAGGCGCAAACAGAAAGATATGGAATTAATAGGTCTACTAGACGTCACGAAATTAGATGTGTTTTACAGCGTTTTGTAGTTTGTTTAGCATCATTTTCTTTACTTTTTTTTTTTTTATCTAGACTTGTACACGTCTTTCCCTGACCTCTGTTTCCCCGTTAGAACGAGAAGATGGGAAAAACTTTGTCAAAAAGTTTCCATTTTCATTGTCATCTACTCTGTTCTTTTCATCAAGATCGTCTAGAGCAACGACACTCTCTAGTTTATGGTTTCTCAACAATAATGCTGCTAGCACTAGTGGAACACAGAAACAGACACCAACAGTACATAAGATCTTTTGCACGTGACGATAGGCATGTACAACGGCCTGTCTTTCTAAGGTTTCCCAAGTGTAAGTAATGATGAAGGTGAACGGAGAACCATAAGCTGCCGATGCCATTTCAGGGTCGCTCAATCTTTTAGAAAGTTGTTGTGGGAGAACGTTGGTCCAGATCGCACCAGAAACAGCGTTACCAACGGCAGAACCAATGTTATAGGTTGCCAAGTACAGAGCAGTTATAACAGCCATATTTTGGTGTGATCCGGTAGATGCCTGGATGGATGCTTGGGTAGTGTAAGTAAAGAAACCAGCACCGAAACCCAACAAACACAAGGAGCCAACAATACCAGCGTGAGCACCAGAGTCACCACGGTAATGAACCAGTAGACCAAAGGACAAAAACCAACAGCAAACACCAAATAGGATAAATGGCTTGGTTCTTCTGACTTTAACGATGACAAATCCTAACAAGGTACCGGTGATGACAGAGACGAAGGAATATAAGGAGACAATTCTTGTTGCTGACTTGATGGATTCGTGGACAGCAACGATTAGAACAGTGTACATGTAATCACCCTGCATGTACCAGATAAAGTTGATCAAGAATGCAATAATCAAAGCGGAGAAAATACCCCTATCCTTAATCAGATCCCATGGCGTCAGTGGGTTTCTGGCATACTTGCCCTCCCATAACAAGAAAAGAGGCAAGGCCAAACACCAACCAAGGACTTCCGGAACGATGATCGAAGCAGACTTCCATTTTGTTTGCAAACCACCAGCTAGAGTGAATGGGATGAGTACTAAACCGAAAGAGACACACAATAGTAGCAAACCCAGGAAGTCTAGTTTCCAGAAAAATATCTCAACAAGGTACTCGGACCATGGCATTTGTTTATACAGTTTGAACTCTGACATCAAGTTTTCTGGAGCATTTTTATGAGCCAAATATCTCATGTGCAACATGCAACAAACCAATGGGATACAGGATAAAGGAAGGATAAAGGCCCACATGGCAATACCCCATTCCCAGTTGGTACCAATAGCGCTTGTAACATCACCACTGATCCAGGTGTTTATGATGAATGGCAAGGCTGGGACAAACGAAGCCACCAATCTCCAGTTCAAGTTGGAAAAATCCATGACTATAACTTCCAGGATTAGAATAATACCTGTCAACCCCAATTGGTAAAAACAAGCACCAGCGGCGAACCTAGACACGTTAGTAGCCTGACTCTCAATAACGGTACCCACAACATAGAATAACACAGCAATTATCAGGATACTCAACCTACCAAAGACATCAGAAGCTCTTGCGAAACAAATTTGACCAGCGGCAGCAATAACGGTTTTGATACAGTTGACCGTGGATATCAGCGAATGCTGGGAATACGAAGATGTGGCATAGGCCTGGAACGTGTAACGGATGTTACCATCTAAACCGTAGGCGTATGCGACCAAAAAGATGGAAAAGAAAAGAGCAACACGATAGTACGGACTCTTGTATTGGTCTGCGTAAATCTCAATATTATGGACACCGGCATCTTTACCCTTGGAGTCAGAAGTCTTGATGGACCAAGTATCCTTTGGTGCAACAGATCCTTCTGTCACCGTTTTTTTGATATCACTATCCGACATGGTTTGCTAACTAATGGATCCAATTAAAGCAGAGACAGAGACTATAAACAAGTAACAAGAACAGGAAAGTGGAACAAAGGGATTAACTCTGTCCCATCCCATCTCATCTTATCCTGGGAAATATACCTCATTTTAAACAAAATGTCAAATGCCAGACCGGGGTGCAGTTTTTCTCGAAGTGTAATTAGAATACGGAGGCACTAGCAATATTTGTAATGACACTTTAGAAACAAAAGCAGCGTTCAGGGTGCACCTCCGGAACAGGCACGGAATATAAACGAGCTACACGTCCGCGGTGCGCATCCGCGAGCTTGGTAAATCGGCTTTCGCATCGTAAGACGTTTTCCCACATCTTATTAGACATTAAGATAATATGTCATCGTGTTTAGACCAAGAAGAACCACTAATGGCGCGGACCCTCTGAAGGATTGGTGGTTTTTCTGTGAACATTTCCAAGTTTTGTTCTTGATACACTCATCGGCGAACGGTTTCTACGATGTTCGTTAGGAAAGTTACCATATTTCCGCCAGTACTCACATAACTTTTCCGCATATCATTTAATGCGGACTTCGCTTATTCTTTCTTTGACGGATATGCAAAAATTTTTTATTTTTCCTTTTTTCCTGCAGCCCTTGAAAGTGGGATGTTTAGTTGTTAGTGATCAGTTTTTGAAGACGATGCGATAAAGATCGAGCGAAAAAGGTGTAGTACAGTCTGTGACGCTAGTATACCAAGATTTGAGATTAACTTTTAGTGTTTTCTCTTTTTACTTCTTTTTTGCCGTTTTTTTATTGTTTTGATTTATATATGTGATATTACATTTTTTTTAAAGATGAAAATTAATTCAAAGACAAGATATAAACATCCGAATGTAAACAATAAGAAAAACAACAAATTGAAAGTTGTAAATATTTCTGGATTAGAATTTAGGAGACTCTGCATCCACAGCTTATGCTTTCACGCTGAATTATACGCATGTGGCTGTCAAGTGTCTCTTTGTAACTATTTTTTCGCTATACAAAAAAAAAACAGGCCTGAATCAACGAAGTACTGTGATCAACGAAAATCGACAGACATGCGCTCCCTTTGTTGTGGACATTTTTAGCAATTAAGTTTAGTTACTAGGCCAACTTTAATTTACCGTCAATGGAAAGGACCACCACGTTGGTGAAATGCACTGCCCTGTCAGCTTTCATGTCGCGTAACTCTAAATTGGCATGATTTTTTTTTTTTTTTCGTTCTCCGTACTTGATCTGGAAGTGCTAGTACTGCGAATTAGTCGTGGGAATACTATATGGGGCAATCTCTTTGGCTCAACAATGAATTAGCCATTTTAGGAACACGTTTCCTTATCTGGAAAGTTGATTTCGCGAAAAGAGTCCACAATGAACCGCGAAAAACATCAACGTTTCACGCAAAGCCGCGAAAAGACACATTTTGATGTATGCATGAATGGAATTCGCGTTGTTACAGGGAAGACACCGATGGGAATTTTTTTTTTTTGTATATAAGAAAGTATGGCAGTTCAGTATTTCAAGCGTTAGAAGTGCATTTGTATGTATCATCTACCTGATACATCAATAATTCAGTTCTTTACAATTGTTTGCTGGCCAAATATCTTTGCTTTATCATATCTATAATTTCACTTCAAAATGTCCGACGCCCAAGCTCTACAGATTTTATTCAAATCTCCAGTGACCGATGAAATGATACGCTACCTAACCAACACCACTTTGAAGGTTCTACCTTGTTCCAAGGAATCATATCCATCACCACCGTCCTCTCCAGGAATCACTGGTAAGAGAAATTTGCCATCTCTAATGACTTTTATCACCAAGCTGGTGCGTTACACAAATGTCTACACCTCTACTTTATTAACCACAGTTTGTTATCTATCTAAACTGAAAACCATTCTACCCAGAGACGCTACTGGTTTGCCATCCACCACTCACCGCATCTTTTTGGCTTGCCTGATCCTAAGCGCCAAATTCCATAACGACTCTTCTCCTTTGAACGCACATTGGAGTCGCTACACGGACGGTTTGTTTTCTTTAGAAGATGTCAATCTGATGGAGAGGCAGCTGTTGCAACTGTTGCACTGGGATCTCAGAATCAATCAGGATGCATTGGCCCAAGACCTTCAATGGCTGTTGCTACCAATCAAGGAAGATCTGAAGAGATCCAAAAAGATTAGACAACAACAGTTGCAACAACAGCAATGCAGCCCAAGAAAGTATGCTTCTACTGCCGCTGCTCACGCCAACAGAAAGAACTACAACAGCACCTACCCATCTCCACCCAAATACAGTGCTGTGACTCCATCACAAAGCCACATAACAGGATACCCACCAGTTTATTACCATCAACGCAACGTTTCTGTCTGCTCCAGCTCCAGCACCCTGGCTTCCAGGTGTAACAGTAGCGGTTCGCTAGATTGTTTTTCTAGGAGTAGCAGTGCGGATACGCTTGCATACGTTCCTAGAGGCGATAGTACCAGCGAAAGGACAGAAAGCTACAAGACCAGGACTGTTAGATCAGCCATGGAATTTGAACATGATGGCGAATTACAAGAAATCATGGCTCAATATGGATTCTAAAATCTGCCTACCAAATATGGAGGCTTGGATCCACGAAGACAAGGAAACGAAACGAAAACTAAATATGTACATTAAGGAGTTTATAGAGGGATACTTTACATTGATATCATTGGGAAATTATTATTATTGTTATCTTTTTCTTTTTTTTTTTTTTTTTTTTTGGCATTTTTGCAACCCAGTCCAAGGCGAGGTTGACGGAAGACTGTTAAAGAAGATGGAAGCAACGGTATTTATTACCCGTGCCTCCTTGAAGTCTGTAATCCTCTAGCTTTCCGCTCCCTTCTTGAAACCAGAAGATTGCAGAATTTTCTCCTTCTGGGTACGTAACACGAATACACAACCGTTGTAATTACTGTAAACCAGGGAATCCATAAAAACAAACAAACAAACAAACAGACGTGCTGTGTGCCCTGCTCGCTGCGTTGCGTTATGCACGGTTCCGAATAAAAACACTAATTTTGTTGCTAATATCAGTTCTCCGTCAACAGTAGTAGCCCTTACAGTTTGTCGTTGGTAATAATGTGATCCCAAAAAACCGGGTAATCATTTTTTTGGAGGCAAGAAAATTTTCCCGCTCATTTCGACAGATGTATAAAAGGACAGGACAAATATCATTCTTCCCTACACTTCCTTCTCTTTGCTTCATATGAAAACAATCAAGATTAACAAACCGACTCAGATGTCAATAAGTGTATTGACAGGAGGATACATTTGTATATACTTTTCTACATTCCAAAGCTAAAGCCAAGACGAATACTGTATATGACGATAGAAATGCTGTGCACCAGTCTGAAAGTACTAAACCTTTGTACTCTAGTACGTTGAAGCATTAAGTATACCCAAATTTCTGATACAGTCTTTTTTCTTTTGAGTTCAGAGAGTATTGAAATGTGTCTTTTTCTTCGGATCCCTCTTGTGTACTTGTACATACATAGCCTTCTTTCCTTACCGACCGCCGAGATGTCTCCCGGTGGCATAACGCCCCCGGAGGATGGGGAAGGAGAGGGAAAGACAAACCGTCTTTTTTTGGTCGGGAAACACCCACACACAAGAGGAGATGCCCTGCACCACAAAACACGAATCCTGTGTCTATATCACCCCTGCCGCTTTCTGAGCGGAAATCAGGGTGACCGCGACCGAGAAAAGTCCGCACAAAAGTGGCTGAACTTGGCCAGTTCCAGAACGTTCCGCAGCAAAGCCACAACTGCAGTGGCGGCTATTGCTCTTCGCGCTTCCCTCTGCGCGAGTTTCTTTGAAACCGCCCGTTCTTTCCGACGTGTAAACAGAAGAATGAGGGGCGTACGCGATGAGCTGATCAGAATGTGTTCAACGGGGGGGTTTGTCTCGACAGGACAAAAAACAAAAAAAGAACGGGTATATAAAGGACTTCCATAATCGTTTTTCGGGCAAGGGGTATTAATACTCCTTTCACAGTTTTACTAAAATTATCTTACTTATACCAGTCGCTACAAGTGATATAGTGTAATTCAACAACAGAGAAAGAAAAAAAAATATAAGAATGTCTGAAGCAATTGAAAACAAGGCTCAAGAAATCCAAGACCAAGTCTCGGACAGAGTCGAAAACATTCAACAACAAACCGAAAACAAGGTTGAAGAAGTTTCCAAGAGCGCCGAAGCCAAGAAGGAAGAAGTTTCTAAAGATTTAGAAGCCAAGGAAACTGCTGCCAAGGAACAAGCCGAAGTTAAGAAAGAGGACGCCACCAAAACCGCACAAGAAACCGCTAACAAGGTGAACGGTGTTACCGAGCCAAAAACTGAAGAGAACAAAAAGCCTGGTTTTGTCAAGAAGTGGGTTGCCAAGTTCAAGAAAATCTTGGCTTAAGAAGCCGGTGTCGAGGTGCTGCCGCTGTTTTCCCCTTGGCCGACTTTAACGAAGCGATTCTTTTCCACTTTCTTTTTTATCATCTTCCAGCAACAAGCCATGCCCTGCTACATTCACCTAATAACTAATGACTAATACATTAAATACGTAAATATATCAAAGTATAGTCAGGGATCTATCAATACATGCTCGTAATAAGAATTGAAGTGGTTGTTGCCCTTCCCTCCGTTCTGGCTTGTACCTTGCCTGGAACGCCCGAAGGAGCAGACGGCAGTGGTGATCATCTGCTTCGACCGTTTCCATCGACGTTGTGTTTATCTCGATAAACAAACCATCGCTTGGCCTTCCTATCCGCCCCCCTCCTCGTCCTCTTAAGCTACCCGGCCAAAGTATATACAGAGATATATCACGGTTCACGAACCAAAGTTCTCCCCTCTATAGGAAAAATTTGCCACTCCATTTAACCAGAACAATCAGGTTTACTCACGGGGGAATCCAACCACACAGGCCTACGATGTTTCAACAAAAACCAATGTATGCAACAGCCGCCGCCGGCACAGGCCCAATACCACAAGTTACAACCAATTCCATGAAGTTCCCTCCCTTAGGCAGTATCCAACAACAACAACAACAACAACAACATGCTCATCAGCAAACAAACAATAACGCATCCACTTTGCTTAGAACCATCAACCAGGGCCAACAACAGTTACAGTCAAATTTACATGCTCAGGCTCAAGCACAGCAGGCACAGCAGATACAGCAGCAGCAGCAGCAGCAGCAGCAACCTACCAGTGGTGTTCCTAATAACTCAACGCGCGCGTTGGACGATCCCAATGTTTACCATTGGATTTGCCAGTTAACCTATGGTCCTAACAAAGAACAAGCTTTGCTGGAACTAGGACGTAAACGTGAGCAGTATGAGGATTTGGCAATTGTTCTTTGGTCTTCCTTTGGTGTCATGACTTCGCTATTGAACGAAATCATCTCTGTATATCCAATGCTCTCACCACCGACTTTATCCAATCAACTGAGCAATAGGGTGTGCAACGCTCTTGTGTTGCTGCAATGCGTTGCTTCTCACCCAGATACTAAAAACCTGTTTCTTCAAGCCCATATTCCATTGTTTCTTTTCCCGTTTTTAAATACTACTTCAAGACAGCGCACCTTTGAGTACTTGAGGCTGACTTCCCTGGGTGTGATTGGTGCACTGGTGAAAAACGATTCCACCGAGGTAATCGGATTTCTGTTAAGAACTGATATTATCCCCCTCTGCTTAAGGATAATGGAGTCCTCGTCCGAACTATCTAAAACGGTTGCAATCTTCATATTACAGAAGATTTTACTCGATGATGCTGGCTTGCAATACATATGTGCGACCCCAGAAAGATTCCATGCGGTGTCTCAAGTTTTGACAAACATGGTGGACCAACTGACGGTGCAGCAGACCCCGGGCAGATTGCTGAAACATGTGGTGAGATGCTACCTCAGGTTAAGCGACAACCTGGAGGCTCGTAGACTACTAAAACAAGTATTGCCAAGACAGCTGAAGGATAACACATTTGGCGAGGTTTTGAGAGACGATTTGGGTACAAAGAGGTGTTTGGCCCAACTGCTGTTAACCTTAAGCGAAGAAGTCTAAACAAAAACTTCCGATACTCACATGTGCATTACTTCATACCCTTCCTTCTCCTTCTCTTTCTTAATTCACGCGGTTTACTCATTAATTCACACGTGAACATACTACTAGCATTTTTCTTACAAAACTATAGACTCACACATACTATTCGTGTTTAATGACATAATTGTTACCCGGCCAGATTACCTTTTCATTTTCATTTTTAATTTTTAATTTTTTTTTCCCTCTAAGTTTTGCGTGGCAAAAAGGGAATCTCGAAGAACTCTGGATAGGATAAACAGCCAAGGTTGAGCGTAAGAGAATAATCACAGAATGTCCACTCATACTTACAAGAAGTTTGAGGAAACTGAGTCTGGCTCTCTGCCTGACAAAATGACTGTATACCAGGATTGTCTGAATGAGTTTAATGAGTCTCCGGTCAACCCTAAACGTTGTCGTGTTTTGATCTCACGTTTGTTGAGATTGTTGGCTCAAGGTGAGACATTCCCTACAACTGAGGCAACCACTCTTTTCTTCTCCATCTCAAAGTTATTTCAACACCCAAATGACTCTCTAAGACAAATGGTTTATTTGGCAATTAAGGAGTTGTGCTCTATTTCTGATGATGTCTTAATGGCCACTTCTTCCATCATGAAGGATGTGCAAAACGGTTCGGATACGGTTAAGCCGAATGCCATCAGATCATTGACCCGCGTCTTGGACGAATCCACTGCCTTTTCAGCTGAAAGGTTGTTGAAAAGTGCTGTTGTCAACAAGCACCCTTCTATCTCTTCTGCTGCGTTGGTCAGTTCTTATCACCTACTTCCAATTGCGGAGTCAACCGTTAAGAGATATAGCAATGAAACTCAGGAAGCCGTTTCCGATTTGAAGAGTTTCCCATACAGCAATGGTGTCAGTGAGTACTACCCTAACTCTACCTATATCTCCCAATACCACGCACTTGGCTTGTTGTACGAGTTAAAGAACCATGATAAAATTGCTCTGATGAAATTGATCCAGCAATTTTCAGGCGGGAATGTCCTAAAGAACCAACTGGCTCAAGTTCAATTGTGTAAGTTGGTTAGTGAACTGTTACACAAAGATAACTCTCTATTATCCCAATTTACTCCACTGTTGAGCACGTGGTTGAATAACAAGTACGAATCTGTTCAATTAGAAACTTGTAAATTGATTACTTCTTTGGGCCGCGTTGTTTCTCCGACACTATTTGCTTCTGCAGTTCAAGTTTTGCAGGGCCTATTGACTGTGCCTCGTGCCATCGTTAGGTTTGCTGCTGTTAGGATTTTGAACAGGATCTCTATGACTTCTCCTGACAAGATCGTAATCTGCAACCCAGAATTGGAGAGTTTGATCAATGACAGCAACAGAAACATTTCCACATATGCTATCACAACGTTGTTGAAGACTGGCACCTCCAAGAACATTTCTTCTTTGATTAGAACCATTACAAAGTTTATCCATGAAGTGTCCGATGACTTCAAAATAATTATTATCGATGCTATTCGTACTTTGTCTTTAAAGTTCCCTGAAGAGTGGAAATCCATTTTGAATTTCTTGATCGATGTTTTGAAAAACGGCGAAGGTGGGTTCAAATTTAAAAACAATATTGTCGAGGCTTTGTTCGATTTGATACAGTTTGTACCACAATCGAAAGACGTTGCCCTAGAAAATCTTTGTGATTTCATCGAGGATTGCGAATACAACGAAATTCTCGTAAGGATCTTGCACCTATTGGGTAAAGAAGGTCCATCCACCAAAAACCCCTCGTTATACGTCAGGCATATCTACAACAGAGTCGTTCTTGAAAATTCTATTATCAGGTCTGCCGCTGTGGTGGCACTATCTAAATTTGCTTTGGTGAAGAATGACCCAACTTTGGCGGAATCAATTGAGATTTTGTTGAGAAGAATTCAAAACGATCAAGACGATGAGGTCAGAGATAGGGCTACCATTTCTTTGGAATTTATTGAATCTGTGAAGAAATCTAACCCTGTTGCAGAAGAATTGATTCAACCAAAACACTTATACGACCTACATTCTTTGGAATCCAGCTTAACTCACTACATGTCTTCTAACCAAGACTCCTTCCAAACTGCGTTCGATGTTAACTCAGTTACAAAGTATACGGAAGACGAGAAGAAGGCTATTGAATTGAAGAGAAGACAAGAACAACTACTCTCTGCCAACCCTATAAGCACTTCTAAAAAGAACGTCTCTTCCGAAGCCACTAAGAGCAATGATGACTATTCTGGTCCTTCTCTAAACGAACAAGAAGACGATCTATTATCCACTAAATACGCGGAAGAAATTGCTTCCATTGAACAATTCAAGTCCTATGGTGCTATCATCAACAGTTCCAAGAGTGTCGCGCTAACCGAAACCGAAGCAGAATTTGTTGTTTTCGGTGTCAAACATTTGTTTCAAAATCATGTTGTCTTACAGTTCAATATTACAAATACATTGAATGATGTTGCTTTGGACAATGTAGCTGTCGTATGTACCCCAGAGCTCGAATCATCTGAATTACAGGAAGAATTTACCATTCCAATTGACAGATTGATGCCTTCCGAAACTGCCGCCTCTTATGTTGCCTTTACGAAACCTAGCGGTGAAATAGCCATGGATGGTTTCTTGAACAATCTATCCTTCACTACTAGAGAATTGGATTCTGCTACCAATGAACCATTTGAAGGTGATGAAGGTTTTCAAGATGAATACGAGATTGATTCTTTATTCTTAACTGGTGGTGATTACGTCAAGAGTTCGTTTGTCGGTAACTTTACCGTTGTGTTCGATGAATTATCTAACGAAGATGTTGCTGTTTACAACATCAAGGAAAACATTTCTTTGCAAGAAGTGGTCGATAAACTAATTACCTCTACAAGCTGTTTACCTTTGGAAAATACTCAATATGCTCCATCTGACTCCAACAACCACACTTTGAAGTTGTTCGGCAAGAGTGTGATCAACGGTGCCAGAGTAGCATTAATAGTAAAGATGATTAAAAGCTCTAAAGGTATTGCTTTGAAAGCACAAGCGAGATCTGACGATGCTGTATTATGTGGTGATATTGTCAATGCGTTGATCTGAATTATACAGGAATGATGCGTACAAAAACGAATAAATAGATAAAATAACAAAAAAAGAAGATCTTAAGTAGTCCTGTAACTTGCCTTTATGTTTGAACTAATTCAGTGGATGTGTCTATAACAACCACAGGCTATAATAGTGGAAACTTAACCGTATTCAGCGACAGTGTACTTTTTTTTTTTTTTTTTTTGAGATTTAAGATGTTAGATTATCTATTTATTATCGTGATGCTTAAAAGGTAAAAAATTAATATTAAAGAAACTCGCAGGAATAATCTATGGACCAAGAAGAATTAGAATTAAAAGAGGAGTTAAAAAGACTGAAACAGGATGAACTGGTCAAGAGGAAGAAAGAACGTGAAGAAAGACTCTCAAAACAGTTAACGATGAAACGAAAGCAAAACTCTGCCATCTTCGTTTCAAATTTGTCAGTAGAAAACACCAAAAGAGATGAATTGATATCTGAATTTAACAAATTTGGAATGATCAGGAGAGATTTGTCGACTAATGATTATAAGTGTAAGCTATACTTCGATTCCACAGGGAACTTCAAAGGTGAAGCGCTGATTGTATATGTGAGACCTGAGAGTGTCGGAATGGCAATCAATATGATGGATGGCTTCGAGCTTAATGGTGAAAAAATTACCGTTCAGGAAGCTGTATTTAGTAAGAAGAATTCTAAAGAGGATGAGCTCGGGATGCCCACAACAAAAAGGAGAAAGTTAGAGAACGAAAAAGAACAAGCGAAGCGATTAGATGACTGGGAAGACACTGATAGTCAACAAGGCGAAACGTATACTGTAATACTGGGAAATGTTTTGCCACCTTATGATGATCCGGTTGATGACGAGGAAATCAAAGAAATTGAGCGAGATGTTAGAGAAGGTTGCGAACAGATAGGGAAAATTATCGAATTTCAACTGGACAAGATTCTTGGAAAAGCTGTGTTAACTTTTGAGTCGAGAGCAGATGCATTAAAATGTTGTAACGTAATGAACGGAAGGTTTTTCGACGGGAGAAAGATTGTTGCATACATGCTAAAAGAAGATAGAGATTCACCAGGAGATGAAGACAGGGATGAGGAAAATCTGGATGATTTTGGAGATTTAATCGAGGGTTGATCCGTGCTTTAGAAGAAGAAAAATAATAATTTTAGTTTGCACCAAACAAACTTTACTTGAACAGTAATACGTAATCGTAGAACTCGAAAATTACCAGAACTGTCGTTGCACAGATTTTGAAAAGCTGCAACCGGCTTCATTACCCAATTCATGCTTCTTACAGTGATATCAGAATATTTCAAATGAGCAAAAAATTCAAAAATTTAAATTCAAAGGAGTAAACTGAGCGGTACGAGAATCGAACCCGTGTCCCCACCTTGGAAGGGTGGGATGATAACCACTACACTAACCGCCCATGTAATGTTATTTTATTTTGTATAAACTTCCTAGTTAACAGATGGTCAATAGGGTATACCTCTTGGGCACTTATCACTTGAACTGTTATTTAGCGGTGAGAAATATGTTGATATTGGGACAATTGTTGAGATTCCATTTTTTGGTTAAGGCTATAATAATTTGGTGTATGTGAGAAACAGGTGAATATTGGGACAATTGTTGAGATTGTTGGAACGAAATACAACTATCGACCATCGACTAGTATTCGTGTTACTAGTATATTATCACACACGGTGTTATAAGGTGACATAAAGAATGAGAAACAGTCATCTAAATTAGTGGAAGCTGAAACGCAAGGATTGATAATGTAATAGGATAATGAACCAGAAACATATAAAAGGAAGAATATTTGTATATAGAGTTATCGACTCCCTTTTCTGGATTCCTAGAAAGGTGAGGAGAGCTTCTAGTATAACCATATACCAATTATTATAGCCTTAACCAAAAATGGAATCTCAACAATTGTCCCAGTATTCACACATTTCTCATGGTAGCGCCTGTGCTTCGGTTACTTCTAAAGAAGTCCACACGAATCAAGATCCATTAGACGTCTCAGCTTCCAAATTCGACGAATATGAGAACAATTCCACCAAGGCTAGTTCTCAACCTGAAGAAACACCTGTGTCATCAGCTGTTCCCGAGAACGCTCATCATGCCTCTCCTCACACTGCTCAAGCACCATTACCGCAGAATGGGCCGTACTCACAGCAGTGCATGATGACCCCAAACCAAGCCAATCCATCTGGCTGGTCAGTATACGGACACCCATATATGATGCCGTACACACCTTATCAAATGTCGCCCATGTACTATCCACCTGGGTCACAACAACAGTATCCACAGTATACATCAGGTGTTGGCACGCCATTGAGCACTCCATCACCTGAGTCCAGCAATACACCTACCGGACCACCATCAGCAAAATCTAATATGACACCCGTTAACAAATCTGTCAGACCACCACCGTTTTTAACCTCATCGAGTGAATTCCTAATTTGGGTTAGAAATTACATCAAGTTTTTACAAAATTCCAATCTTGGTGATATTATTCCGAAAACCAACGGAAAAGCTACGCGTCAGATGACATATGACGAGCACACTTTCTTGTACAACACTTTTCAAACGTTTGCTCCATCTCAATTCCTACCTACTTGGGTAAAAGACATCTTATCTGTTGATTACACGGATATAATGAAGATTCTCACTAAAAGCATGGAAAAAATGCAATCCGACAATCAAGAGGTAAACGACTATATTACGCTCGCTAACCTGCAATACGATGGTAGTATCCCTGCAGATATGTTTGAAACACAAGTAATCAATACTATTGACAGACTTCGCGACAGCGGTCTTCATATCAACGACAAGCTAGCGTGCAAATTAATTAGGAGAGGCCTCTCTGGTGAATATAGATTCTTACGATACGCACGTCATCGCCATCTAAACATGACAGTTACTGAACTATTCATGGACATTCATGCCATATATGAAGAACAACAGGAAACGAGATACAATAAGCCTACATACTCGAAGAATCCTAGTGATAAGAGGAATACTTCTCGAGCCTTTACAAATACAAATAAAGCCAAAACTGTAACTCGAAACCCTCAAAAAACAAGTAACTCAAAATCAAGAACAGTCAAAACTAATAACGTGTCTACATCCCATAACTCTTTTGACGAAAATAATGATTCGATCAACGAATCACCTGATCAAACAATATACTTGAACAATCAGTACGACCTTCATCTTAGGCCAGAAACATACTGAGTCCAAAGTAAACCACACGGATCATTCAAATGATGAACTTCCTGGACACCTTCTCATTGATTCAGGTGCATCACAAACCCTTATCAGATCCGCTCATCACATACACTCAGCGTCACCTAATATTGACATAAGCGCAATTGATGCTCAAAAAAAGGAAATACCGATCAACGCCATTGGTAATCTCCAATTCCAATTCGACGACAATACTAAGACATCAATAACAGTATTACACACTCCGAACATAGCCCATGATCTACTCAGTTTGAGTGAGCTAGCTAAACAAAATATCACAGCCTGTTTTACCAAAAATACCTTAGAGCGATCTGACGGCACCGTACTTGCCCATATCGTTCGACATGGTGACTTTTACTGGCTATCCAAAAAATACTTGATTCCCTCGAACCTATCTGTACCAACAGTCAATAACATCGGTACTGATAAAGGCTCACACAAGTATCCATATCCTTTGATTCATCGAATGCTTGGACACGCCAATGCTCAAACCATTCGGAATTCTCTGAAAAATAACTCGATCACGTATCTAAAGGAATCAGATGTCGACTGGTCTAAAGCGACTACTTACCAATGCCCGGACTGCTTAATCGGCAAAAGCACCAAACACAGACATGTCAAGGGATCACGAGTAAAATACCAAAACTCGTA
This sequence comes from Lachancea kluyveri NRRL Y-12651, assembly GCA_000149225.2. Taxonomy (NCBI): domain Eukaryota; kingdom Fungi; phylum Ascomycota; class Saccharomycetes; order Saccharomycetales; family Saccharomycetaceae; genus Lachancea; species Lachancea kluyveri. The sequence continues at coordinate 1,073,222 of CM000689.1, read as the reverse complement.
TGAACCTTTCCAATACCTACATACCGACATATTTGGACCTGTTCACAACCTGCCAAAAAGTGCACCATCCTACTTCATAACATTCACCGATGAGAAAACCAGATTTCAATGGGTTTATCCATTACACGATCGTCGTGAACAATCCATTCTCGAGGTTTTTACCACAATACTAGCCTTCATTGAAAGACAATTCAAGGCCAGTGTATTGGTTATCCAAATGGACCGTGGATCTGAATACACCAACAAAACTCTCCACAAATTCCTTCTTAAAAAGGGTATCACTGCATGCTATACAACCACAGCAGACTCTCGAGCTCATGGTGTAGCTGAACGATTGAATCGTACTTTACTAGACGATTGTCGCACACAGCTTCAATGCAGTGGGTTACCAAACCATTTATGGTTTTCCGCAGTTGAATTTTCAACCATAGTCAGGAACTCTTTAGTTTCACCCAAAAACGAGAAATCTGCACGACAACACGCGGGTTTAGCAGGACTCGACATCAGCACCCTATTACCGTTTGGTCAACCTGTGGTAGTCAATAATCACAATCCTGATTCGAAAATACATCCCCGTGGCATCCCTGGCTACGCTCTGCATCCATCCCGGAACTCTTATGGATATATTATCTATCTTCCATCTTTAAAGAAGACAGTGGACACTACCAATTACGTTATTCTGCAAGACAAGCAATCCAGATTAGACCAATTCAATTACGACGCACTCACTTTTGATGAAGACATAAGTCGACTAACTGCTTCATACAAATCGTTTATCGATTCAAATGAAATAGAACAGTCATGTGAACTTCACATGGATTCTGATCATAATTTTCAATCTGAGATAGACCATGACACTGACCCCCGGAGAGATGACAGTCCCACAGACCTGATTACAACTGGTTCGTTATCAACTTCTACTCAACCAACGATAATGGAACTCGTACCTACTACTAATGTTCGTGCACCCAAAGAAGTTGACCCGAATATATCCGAATCCAATATCCTTCCGTCAAAGAAGAGGTATAACGTGCCCAATATTCCTGATCCAGACAGTACCTGTTCGGGTGGTACGAATAGACCAGATGTATCTATTGTTATCCCTGCGCACGACTCTGTCACACAACAGTCGAATAAATACAATAATTACGATAAAGTGAGTGATCCACATCCCTACAGCAATACTGATACCGGTTTCACGAACGTTACAACACCCTGTTTGGGTGGAACCAACAACAAGAATATTCCAGATCTCAACGATCAGACTATCGAGAAAAGATCGATAAGCTGCCCAATTCCTCTAGATGATTCTTCACAGGGAAGTGAGATACCAAACTATAACACTCCTATTGATACACCAGACACCTACTCTGAACATGACGTCAAGGAGTATATTACCGAAGATCTTCCGCTTCCCGAATTACCTCCAGAATCTCCTACCTGTTTCCCCGATGCATTTAAAGAAATTCCACCGATCAACTCTCGTCAAACTAATTCCAGTTTGGGTGGTATGGGTAAACCTAATATCTATGCTACTATCGATAGTAAGAAAAGATCATTAGAAGATAATGAAACTGAAATTAAGGTATCACGAGACACGTGGAATACAAAGAGCATGCGTAGTCTAGAACCTCCAAGATCAAAGAAACGTATACACCTGATCGCAGCTGTAAAAGCAGCAAAATCGATCAAACTGATACGAACAACCTTGAGATATGATGAGGCAATCACATATAATAAGAATATCGAGGAAAAGGAAAAATACATTCAAGCATACCATAAAGAAGTAAATCAATTACTAAAGATGAATACATGGGACACAGACAGATACTATGACAAAAATGAAATAGACACCAAAAAGGTGATAAGCTCAATGTTCATCTTTAACAAGAAACGCGATGGAACACATAAAGCTAGATTTGTTGCAAGAGGAGACATTCAACATCCTGATACGTACGACTCAGAAATGCAATCTAATACTGTACATCATTATGCATTGATGACATCCCTGTCACTTGCATTAGACAATGACCACTACGTCACACAACTAGACATATCTTCGGCGTACTTATACGCAGATATCAAAGAAGAATTATACATAAGACCTCCGCCGCATTTGGGTATGAACAACAAGTTAATACGGCTGAGAAAATCACTTTACGGCTTGAAACAAAGTGGTGCAAACTGGTATGAAACTATCAAGTCATATCTGGTAGACAAATGTGGTATGGAAGAAGTACGTGGATGGTCATGCGTGTTTAAAAACAGTCAAGTAACAATCTGTTTATTCGTTGATGACATGATACTGTTCAGCAAAGACTTGAACTCAAACAAAAGGATCATAGAAAAACTAAAGAGACAATATGACACTAAGATCATAAACCTAGGTGATAGTGATGATGAAATCCAATATGACATCCTGGGACTAGAAATCAAATACCAGAGAGGTAAGTACATGAAACTAGGTATGGAAAATTCATTAACTGAGAAATTACCAAACCTAAACGTACCTTTGAATCCGAAAGGTAGGAAACTTGCCGCTCCAGGGCAACCCGGTCTTTACATAGACCAAGAAGAGTTAGAACTGGAAGAAGATGATTACAAAATGAAGGTGCACGAAATGCAAAAGCTAATTGGCCTGGCATCGTACGTTGGATACAAGTTCAGATTCGACCTACTGTACTACATCAACACTCTTGCACAACATATATTATTTCCGTCCAAACAAGTTCTAGACATGACATATGAATTAATACAATTCATATGGGATACCAGAGATCGACAACTAATATGGTACAAAAACAGATCTTCGAAACCAGAAAACAAATTAGTTGTAATAAGCGATGCTTCGTACGGAAATCAACCGTATTATAAATCCCAGATTGGTAACATATTCCTACTCAATGGAAAAGTCATTGGAGGAAAATCAACAAAAGCCTCACTAACGTGTACTTCAACCACAGAAGCAGAAATACACGCAGTCAGTGAAGCTGTTCCTTTACTAAACAATCTAAGTTATCTCGTACAGGAACTAGATAAGAAACCAATCATCAAATGTTTACTTACTGACAGCAGATCTACAATCAGTATAGTTACATCCAAAAATGAAGAGAAATTTAGGAACAGATTCTTCGGCACTAAAGCAATGAGACTCAGAGATGAAGTATCGGACAATAATCTGTACTTATGCTACATTGAGACCAAGAAGAACATTGCTGATATATTGACAAAACCTCTTCCGATAAAAACGTTTAAGTTGTTAACAAACAAATGGATTCATTAGATCTATTACATTATGGGTGGTATGTTGGAACGAAATACAACTATCGACCATCGACTAGTATTCGTGTTACTAGTATATTATCACACACGGTGTTATAAGGTGACATAAAGAATGAGAAACAGTCATCTAAATTAGTGGAAGCTGAAACGCAAGGATTGATAATGTAATAGGATAATGAACCAGAAACATATAAAAGGAAGAATATCTGTATGTAGAATTAGCGACTCCCTTTTCTGGATTCCTAGAAAGGTGAGGAGAACTTCTAGTATAACCATATACCAATTATTATAGCCTTAATTAAAAATGGAATCACAACAATTGTCCCAGTATCAACATATTTCTCACCGCTAAATAACAGTTCAAGTGATAAGTGCCCAAGAGGTATACCCTATTGACCATCTGTTAACTAGGAAGTTTATACAAAATAAAATAACATTACATGGGCGGTTAGTGTAGTGGTTATCATCCCACCCTTCCAAGGTGGGGACACGGGTTCGATTCTCGTACCGCTCAGTTTACTCCTTTGAATTTAAATTTTTGAATTTTTTGCTCATTTGAAATATTCTGAGCCATGATGAGCTCCTATCTGGTACTTCTTGTACAAGTATGCAGTTATCAAACAGTTGACAATTTACGTTTTAGACATCGGTTTCATAGAACGAAATACGTTAAATTTTCGACTGTCTGCAGTTAAGATCCCTTTTCAACCGATCTCTAAGCTCTAGTGATACTTTTTCCCAGTAAATCTATCTACACTAGGATCAACAGAGATGTGGGGTTCTCAAATCAGAACACCGGCTAGCTAACCCTGGAAAGGTATAGGTGGAGGATAGACAACCCTCAAAAGGGAATCCTAATTACAAACAGGATAAGATGTTGTAAGAAGCAACCGCTTATTGGAACGAAATACAACTATCATCTATAGGCTAGTACTTGTATTACCAGCACATTATCATATACGGTGCTAGAAGATGACATAAAGAATAAGAAACAGTCATCGAAGCAAGTGGAAGCTGAAACGCAAGGATTGATAATGTAATAGGATAATGAACCAGAAACATATAAAAGGAAGAGTATTTGTATATAAAGTTATCGACTCTCTTTTCTGGATTCCTAGAAAGGTGAGGAGAACTTCTAGTATAACCATATACCAATTATTATAGCCTTAACCAAAAATGGAATCTCAACAATTGTCCCAATATTCACATATTTCTCAAGTCCAGCTTCCAGTTGTCGGCTAACCGATCCTCTAGCTCTGGATACTATTAGATGATAGAGTAGTCTCTGGTGACCACTCGTCAGTTATTCTATCGGACCATTAATGTGCCAATATCCTTAGTAAGATGACGTTGACAGTTTTATTCGATTTTTTATGAACTCCAGGCCAACGCTCATTTGATATAGTTCAATTATTCCATAACATTTAATGATGCCGAATAACCGTAATATATCAGATACCTATTCACCCAGAGTTCACAAGAAACGAAATAAAACTGGCAACGTCATCTTACTAAGGATATTAGCACATTAGTGGTCTGATAGTAGCCAAGACTGGAAGATCAGGTAGCTGAAAACTGAAGGTCAGGCTAATCCAGTAATGTGTAAATAGGGCCCAGAGAACCATCGAAACAATATCTTAACCATAGATAAATTTAAGCTTTGCGAAAAACAGTCAAGGAATGTTGGTTTAAATAACAAGAATCCAAGGCATGAGCTATTGACTATCTGTTAAACCAGAAGTTCACACAACATCTGGTTCCATAGAATGTGACACGTATATTTATTTCATCGAGATTCGAGTAAGATGAGTAACATCATCTAAGAAAGATCATTATTCACTGTATCATAAGATAGTTCATGGTCTTAGCTTTCAAATGGCCCTGAAATTACTTCACCATCTAATGTTTTCGCTTAGCTGATGTTATTCTTATTTAATTCTTCTATGAAGCCCAGGTAGTCGGTCGTGTGATATATTGCGAGTATCCCATGACACGTTTGACTCTTTTTCGGGTTATATGTGAAGGGCTGTGCATATATTCTTACCTCGTGCATGGTTATAGACTCTCCGTTAATTTAAGACTATAATCCAAACTATACATTTTCCCCTTTACTGTCTTGGTAACCGATTCAATTTTCATTTATTATCATGTTCTTAACGTATACTGTCTTTTATTTAGCAGGGACTCGAGTTCTACACCGTCGATAGTTATGTACTCAAGTGACGTCTTGCGTTGAAAATTTTTCAAAAAGAGCATTTCCATCTCGAAAAACGAACATCATGCTGTTCTCTTTAGTATTTGCACACAGCTGGTTCATAGCTTCAGATAAGCGTAACATATTGAACGAAAGTAACTAAGTAATGCCACCAAAGAAGCAAGTTGAAGAAAAGAAAATCTTGTTAGGCCGTCCAGGTAACAACTTAAAGGCCGGTATCGTCGGTTTGGCCAACGTCGGTAAGTCCACCTTTTTTCAAGCTATTACCAGATGTCCTTTGGGTAACCCAGCAAACTATCCTTTTGCTACCATTGACCCTGAAGAAGCTCGTGTTATCGTTCCTTCTCCAAGATTTGACAACTTGTGTGAAATTTACAAGCCAGCCTCCAAGGTGCCTGCTCACTTAACCGTTTACGATATTGCCGGTTTGACTAAGGGTGCTTCCGCTGGTGAAGGTTTGGGTAATGCCTTTTTGTCCCACATCAGATCTGTCGATTCTATTTACCAAGTTGTTCGTTGTTTTGATGATGCTGAAATTATCCACATCGAAGGTGATGTTGATCCAGTTCGTGATTTGGATATCATCAACACCGAATTGAGATTGAAGGATATTGAATTTTCTGAAAAACATTTAGAGAATATCCAAAAGATTACTAGAAGAGGTGGCCAATCCTTGGAAGTTAAGCAAAAGAAAGAAGAAGCCATCTTGGTCGAAAAAATCATTGAACTATTGAAGTCCGGTCAAAGAGTTGCCAACCAAAACTGGAGTTCCAAAGAAGTTGAGATCATTAACTCCATGTTTTTGTTGACCGCCAAACCATCTATTTACTTAATCAACTTGTCTGAAAGAGACTACATCAGAAAGAAGAACAAGCATTTGTTGAAGATCAAAGAATGGGTTGACAAATATTCTCCTGGTGATTTGATTATTCCGTTCTCCGTTTGTTTGGAGGAAAAATTATCTCATATGACCGAAGAAGAAGGTGAAGAGGAATTGAAAAAATTGGGCGTTCAATCTGCTCTACCAAAAATCATTACCACTATGAGACAAAAATTGGACTTGATTTCCTTCTTCACATGTGGCCCAGACGAAGTTCGTGAATGGACCATCAGAAGAGGCACTAAAGCTCCACAAGCCGCTGGTGTTATTCATAATGATTTGATGAACACCTTTATTTTGGCCCAAGTTATGAAGTACGAAGATGTTGTTGAATATAAAGATGAAGTTGCCATCAAGGCCGCGGGTAAAATGCAACAAAAGGGTAAAGAATATGTCGTTGAAGATGGTGACACTATCTACTTCAGATCCGGTGCTGGTAAGAACTGAGTTGTAAACTGATAAGTGTAACGGATAGTACTTTATTTTTACCCCTTTCTCTGAATCGTGTTGTATTTAGCACCATATAGTCAAGTATAGCAGCCATATCTCTAATACTATATTACCGAAAAAAAAGAGAAACAAAAGGGAAAAACGTAAGAGGAGAGCAGATTATATTTTCATTAAATGAGTGCATATTTACAAGTGAGTGTGTTTATGTTAATTTTTAGTTAAATAAGAACGAATACCATTTGCTCTTTCTTATTTCACGTTCAGCGGTTGGAACGTATGCCTTAACGTGTTCCTCAATCTTGTCGGCACCAGTCTTCTCGTCATATTGTCTCCCTAGAGCATCAATAAAGTGACCCTCTGGGTCCATCAGGTAAAAGAAAATGGAGTGATCAACCAAATAGTCTTGACCTGGTTTCAAGTTTGGTGGCGTGGAAAAGTAAACTCTATACTGTTTGCAAGCATTTTTAATTTCGTTATAGTCACCGGTTAAACCAAGGAAATCCGGATGAAACTCGCTCAAGTATTCCTTCAAAACTTCAGGTGGATCTCTAGCCGGATCACATGTGATAAAGATCGGTTGAAGTTGGATACCACGCTCCTTCAATTTGTCTATCCATACACTCAACTTGTCCAACTCATCGGGACAGATGTCAGGACAATGGGTAAAACCAAAGTAGATTATAGAGAATTTGCCCAAGAGGTTTTTCTCCGTGAACTCATTACCGTTGAAATCAATCAACTTGAAAGGGCCACCAACTAAGGGCTTACCATAACCTCTGTTAGCTTCGGCCTCCTTTTCGATTTCCAATCTTCTCTTTTCCTTACTGAAGGCATAGTACAAAGCACCACCCAAAAGCAAAAGCAAGCTTGCAGCCTTCCAAGTAGCAAATTCAATAGATGTGCTACTCAATCTTTGTGGTTCAGTAGAGGAGCCACCAATAGAAATCCTGCTTAACGGTTTCTTTTTTTTTGGAATCCCATCCAATTCTGGGTTTGGAGTAGAAGATTTTGGTTGTTCGTTTAACGAGCGAGGCGAAGAGGAAAGGAATCTGGAAACAAGGATAGATGAGCCATAGTTTGGCCTCCAAACGGACAAGGGCGTGCGAAGAGTATAATTTCTTAACCCGGACCTCAGTAACATAGACATTTTCTTGTAGTGTTTTTCCCAGGCTTTAAAGGGGGTGAAATGAGTATATCCTCAATAATAGGATTGCCTCAAAATTTTCATTGTCAATAAAAGTATTGAACCCTCGGAACATACCGTCACACAAGCATTACGAGGGCACAGATCATCTACTCTTTAGAGTTTAGTTAATCAGCAAAAAGGAAGGTGTATCTCCAAGTCGATAACATAGGAGTATATCTTCTTGTCCAACATCTCATTACGAAGATGCCATAGAATCCAATAAATACTCTCAGTACAGGTCTCTAGATCCTAAGACTGAAAAATTCGTGTAACATTGAAAGGTTGGCGAAATATCTTCGAGGTTTCATATGGCAAAAAAAAACAAAAACGCTGGAAAGAAATTATTGTTTAAAAATGGTTCGAGCAGTCCAACATTGGCTATATCCATGGGCGCTCATTCCGACATACATTGATTGGTCGATATCATTTCGAGAAATGGCAATTGGAAAAGAAGGTCGGCGTCTCAAATGATCAAAAGTCTTGTTTTTATTTACATTTTTCCGTTTATGGTAAGATAATCCATCGAAACAGAATAGTTTGAAATGACATATTGCCTTTAAAAGGCACTCGATAGGCCTTGGGGAACCTGGATTCAACAGTCAAGGTGGTATTGAACAAGTTCCAAAATGGACAGAAACCCTTTTGTCGTGGATCCATCTAGTGGATCCCCGATTCGATCGCCACAAACTGCAAGGACCAATCCATCTCCATGGAGGGCTGCTAGTAATATGACGTATGAGGAAGACCAATCAACAGCATTCCAAGGATTTCCTCAAGCACATGAATCACCAATAAACCATGCTCGTCTGCAAGCTTCACCTTCAAGAGCTGCCGCCAGGTATTCTCCTCAACGTAGGAACATATTCTCTCGTGATAGCACTCATAACTCTCCGCTGCCACAACAGGGATGCTTGCCTCAAAACAGATACCAGGCTAATTTGCAAGAATCTCCAAAGAGAAGTGGACAGGTTGTGATCGAAGTCGACGACTACAATAACGAAGAAGAGGATTTGTACGATGTTTATCGTCGTAATGGATCCCCAGTTAGGAACGGAGGGTCCCTATTTCCTCCAGGGTCAAGAAATAGTTCTGGCGGTTCAAAAAGCTTATTCTCCGAGGAAGATTATGAAAGAAAGTCACTTGATGATGAAAGTACTATTTATTCTGGTGACACCTTTGGAAACACTAGATTCCAATTAAACCACCCACAGTTTAACTATATTAGACGTGGAAAATCTGAGGTCAGAAGGAAACCTCCTGTTAAAAATAGTAAAAACATTTTGAAGCTAGATAATCCAATTCCTGGTGGTCTTTCGAGTATCCTTCCACGTCGTGATTCCCCAGAGTTCACCGAGATGAGATACACAGCATGTACCTCAGAGCCTGATGATTTTGTCTCCGGTGGTTACAGCTTGAGATTTGCAGAAATGAACAGAGAGTGTCAAATTGCTATTTGCATTACTATGTATAATGAAGACAAGTATGCTCTAGCAAGAACTTTGCACTCTATTATGAAGAACGTTGCACACCTGTGTAGCCGTAAAAAATCTAACGTTTGGGGTCCCAATGGGTGGAAAAAAGTTCAAGTGATTATTGTCAGTGATGGTAGAACTAAAATCAATCAGGGGTCTTTGGACTATTTGAGTGCATTAGGTGTGTATCAAGAAGACATGGCCAAGTCCACAGTTAATGGTGAAGCGGTCAAAGCTCATATTTTCGAGCTGACTACACAGGTATCTATCGATGACGAGTTGGATTATGTTAGTAAAGGGATTGTGCCTGTACAAATTGTTTTCTGCTTGAAAGAGGAAAATCAGAAGAAGATCAACTCTCACCGCTGGTTATTCAATGCTTTCTGTCCCATTTTAGATCCAACAGTTGTCGCCTTAGTAGACGTTGGTACTAGACTAAATAATACTGCGGTGTATCATTTGTGGAAAGTTTTCGATATGGATTCAAACGTTGCCGGTGCTGCTGGGCAAATCAAGACCATGAAGGGAAAATGGGGCTTGAAATTACTGAACCCGCTTGTCGCTTCTCAAAATTTCGAATACAAAATGTCAAACATATTAGATAAACCGTTGGAAAGTGTCTTTGGTTATATCTCGGTGCTACCAGGTGCTCTATCAGCATACCGCTATCGTGCTTTACAAAACCATGAGGATGGTACTGGTCCATTACACTCATATTTCTTGGGTGAAACTCAGGAAGGTAGACAGCATGATGTTTTTACTGCGAACATGTACTTGGCTGAAGACAGAATTTTATGTTGGGAACTAGTAGCCAAGAGAGATGCCAAATGGGTTCTGAAGTACGTGAAGGAAGCCACTGGTGAAACAGATGTTCCCGAAGAGCCTCCTGAATTTATTTCTCAGAGAAGACGTTGGTTGAATGGTGCAATGTTTGCTGCTTTGTATGCTCAGTTGCATTTTACACAAATTTGGAAGACAAAACACTCCGCCACGAGGAAGCTTTTCTTCCACATCGAATTCTTATACCAGTTTGTCCAGATGGTGTTCTCATGGTTTTCTATTGCAAATTTCTTTTTAACATTCTACTACTTGGCCGGTTCTATGAACAAAATAATCAAGCATGGCGAGGTTTTGTTTACTTTTTTCAAATATTTGATTATTTGTGACCTTGCCGCTCTTTTCATTATTTCTATGGGTAATAGACCACAGGGTGCCAATCATTTGTTTATTATCTCAATGGTAATTTTGAGCATTTGCTCCACTTATGCCTTGATTTGTGGTCTTGTGTTTTCCATCCAAACATTAAACGACGGTTCAGAATCTCATATGATTTTTGTCAACATTGTTGTGTCTCTATTGTCTACCTATGGGTTATATGCATTCACGTCTATAATGTATTTGGATCCATGGCATTTGGTTACTTCTTCTATCCAATATTTCCTAATGCTGCCTTCGTTTATTTGTACTTTACAAATCTTTGCATTCTGTAATACGCACGATGTTTCATGGGGTACAAAGGGCTCTACACAAGAGATGAAACCAAAGAGTGAAGCCACTGTGAAAGAAGGTCCCGACGGCCAACAGATCGTTGAAGGTACTGAATGGCCACAAGAAATCGACAAGAAATTTGCTGAAATCAAGAGCAGGTTAAAAGAAAGTGAAATTGAAGAGGATACAGTCGACCTGGCACAAATGAAGAACGATTATTATAGAGATATAAGAACCAGAATCGTCATGATTTGGATGTTATCCAATTTGGTACTGATGATGATTGTCACTCAAATTTACGCCCCTGAAGAGACATCCAATAACAAATATCTAGCGTTCATCTTGTGGTCCGTTGCAGCATTAGCAGCGTTTAGAGCACTAGGTTCGATGAGTTTCCTGTTCATGAAATATTTGCGCATGATAGTGAGTTTTAAGCACAAGGCTGAAGACAGCGGTAATCTGAACTTTCCATCCGTGACCGGGCTGTTCAAAAGTGAGGAGAAAATGTAAACATGTTCATCTTTATGTGTACATGCTTGTGTTTGTAAAAAAAATAAAAAAATACCCATAAAATTTTTAGACGTGAAATTAAACAATAAAGATAAAATTAAAATTCTTTTAAATTTACAGGTGTATAAATATCTATACTAGTTGAACCAATTAATTAAAATACATTGAAATGCATACGTCTTAAAGTTTTCAGTGCCCTCTAATCACTCTGTAGTTGTCATAGTTGATGATGGCTTGCAACAGGACTTTGAAACCGTTTTCAATCTCTTCTGGAGATGAATACTCATAGTAGTTGTGGGACAAACCATCCTTGGAAGGAATGAAGATCATCGAGGTAGGAACATGAGGTGCCGTTTGGCAAGAATCGTGACCAGCACCGGACCAGATTTGTCTAACTTGGTCCTTCTTAAATTGAGCAAAGGCAGATCTAGAAACGCATTCGATGCAAACCTCATGGAAGTTGACAGCAGGAGACACTTGTAAAGTTTCAGATTCGTACGACAAAGCACCACCGTCGTTAATTTTGATTAATCTGTCAAACTCCGCAGCAGCTTCCTTTAACATCGTTGCCAGGACATCGTCTGATGGATGTCTGAAATCCAAAGTGAAGGAAACTTCACCTGGAATGATGTTGACCGAGTAAGGCTTAGCATCAATAATACCACAGGTGAACAAACCGTTGTGACGTTGAGCAATCTCGCTCGCCGCGACGATCATCTTTGAAGACATCAACAAAGCATCCTTTCTTAATCTCCACGGGGTAGTACCGGCATGGGCACCGACACCATGCACAGTAACCTTTTGCCAGTTGTAGGCCTGAACACCTGTAACAATACCGATCGCCTTGTTTTCGTCTTCGAGGATTGGTCCCTGTTCGATGTGCAATTCGAAATGAGCGTCGATTTCATTCTCCTTGTAAGAAGCTGGAGTATCACCAATATAACCGATATTCTTAAGAGAATCGTAAACTGATTCTGGCTTGTCCTCACCGACAGACATCAAACCATAGGCCTCTTCAAGAGACAAGTCGTGTGACCAGACACTAGAACCAGTACAGGAACGAGCAAAACGTGCACCTTCTTCGTTAAACCAAACTACAACACACACGTCATAGTTAGGAACGTAGTTATTGTCCTTGAAAGTCCTCAAGACCTCAAGACCTGCAAGAACTCCGAGGATACCATCATACTTACCAGCTTCGGGTTGAGTGTCTAGATGGGAGCCAGTAGCAGTAGGCTTACCGCCGTTCTTACCGGGATAGACAGCAAACATGTTCCCAATTTTGTCGACCTTAACTTTACAGCCGAGCGACTCACACTCATTCGTAAACCAATCTCTCATAGCACCATCCAAAGCAGTGCCTGCGAGCCTGCGCATGCCGAATTCATGAGATTCCTGACCCCAACGAGCAACACCACCAAACTGGGAGCCCGTTTCGAGGATGGTCTGGTTAAGACGCCCAGAAGCGATGGACAATGGAGCAGCAGCAGGCAGATTTAAGGTGCCATCAGGGCTGGCGGAAACAGTAGTAATAGTACTAGATACGTCTTTAGACATTTTTGATGATTTCTTGGATAGCTTATTTTTTATTATCGATGATAGAAGACCAAAACTTTCTCAAGATATAACGCTACAAAACACTGATTATTTATACAAATAAGGCCTGAGGCATGCTACCGTTGGTTGTAAACTCGAAGCACGGTAGTGATAGGGTCTCCTTTCACGAGTTGCCATACTCCGGCGGTTATCATCAGCTGTGTATGCTATCGTTACTGATACAGTTAGATAGCGTTTGCAACCATAGATTATCACAATGCCTGTGTTCGAACCCCTGCCGCGGTAACCGATGCATTAATAAATTCCGATTCGAAAGCCTTCGGTTTTTTTTTTTTTTTTTTTTTTTTTTTCCGAAGCGGATCAAAGGAGCTGGGGAATGTAGAAATCTGCACGTGGCCAGAGAGCAGTAGTTTTCCGTGCATCATGATGCGCGCGTCCGTTTGTGGCGCACGCAAAACGAAGAGAAAAAATAGAACTTAACCTGAAACGGAACATTCGATAGTTGCGTTCTTCTGGACTTGAAGAAAAAAATTTTGATCTTTCGAGGATCTCTTACCTCTTCGCATCGCATCAAGCCATATCCATTGATACAGCAATGCTGCACTCGTCTTCTAGAAAGAGCAGAAGGTCCGAAGACTACCAGAGCTTTGATAGCGAGTCGCTGCTGCGCTCTAGGAGCGAATCTATTGGTGTTCACAGACAGGGATCATTGGTGCGTCCGGAGCGTAACGATTTAAACAATCCGCAGAATCCTCATTATTACTACGCTCAAAAGGCTAATGAGCAGAAGGACCATATCAATGTTCAACCTTCTACTACCGGCGTTGACCCTTCTGTGACGGGCCCAGGCGTAGCTGCCACGCCGGACGATGCCATTCCCTTGCAAGACCTGGATGAAGGCGCTAGCGCGAAACTTGACAGACAGGCTTCGGTGAAAAAACCCTTCCCTGTTAAACCTCTACAGAAGAGGAAAGAGAAGTCCATGTCATTGTGGCAGCTGTATTGTTATGTTATCACCTTTTGGGCCCCAGCCCCCTTGTTGAAACTTTGCGGTATGCCTAAGAAGGAGCGTCAGATGGCTTGGAGAGAAAAGATTGCTTTGCTGTCCATTATCATTTATGCCGGTGTGTTTATTGCATATCTGACTTTTGGTTTTACCAAGACCGTTTGTAACAAGTCCAAGCTACGTCTTAGAAATAACGACGTCAGTCCCGGGTTTTTGATCATTAACGGCAAGGCTTACTCGCTAGATTCTTCCTCCCATCCTGCTGCCGCCGGTATAGATGCCGGTACGAATATCTTGTATCCTCCTGTAAATGCGGGCGGCTCAGACGCTTCGTTTTTGTTCCAAAACGTTAATGGTAACTGTCATGGTTTGATCACCCCTAAGAGCGACTGTTCCATCCCATACGACGAATCCGAAAACCTTGCCTGGTATTTCCCCTGCAAAGTGTTTGCCCAGGACGGTTCTACGTCGCCAAATTTTACGAAAAGCGAATACTACGACGGTTGGGCTTGCCACACCTCTCAAGAGGCAAGACAGGCTTATTACGATTTGGAAGTTTCAGGCGATGTCTATTTCACTTGGGACGACATCAAAAACTCGACTAGAAACTTAGTCGTCTACAACGGCGACGTGCTTGATCTAGATCTTTTGAACTGGTTACAGACAGACGATCTAGATTACCCTCCTCTATTCGATGACTTGAGAAACTCTCATTTGCAAGGCTATGACATATCTTTGGTGTTGTCCAATTCACACGATAGAAAAGTTGCCCGTTGTCTTTCCGAGATTGTCAAAGTGGGATCCATCGACTCTGATACGATCGGCTGTATCGCTTCTGACGTGGTCTTATACGTCTCTCTTGTATTTATCCTTTCCGTCGTCTTTGTCAAGTTTCTGATCGCCTGTTATTTCCGGTGGGCGGTTGCCAGGAAGCAAGGTGCTTACGTTGTCGACAATAAGACCATGGCCAAACATACCAATGACATCGAAGATTGGGCAGAGAATATTAACACCCAGGGCCCAATCAAAAACACGGACCCAACGATGAGGCCAACCAGACACCGCAATAACCACAATCGCTCCGGTTCCAAGTTTAACCTTTTGAAGCATAACTCCAGGAATTTTCTGTCATCATCTTCTTCTCCTACTGATAAACACTATCAGGACCTGGGATTTGCTAGCGGAAATTCTAAACTTCCCAAGTCTGACAATAGCAGTACTGCTGTAAACTCTTTGTTGCAGACAGATATGACTACGATGACTACACAATCTGTTTTGAAATCTCAAAGGAAAGATCTTTTATCTTCGCAATCCCGCGCTCCTTCCATCATGTTCAACCCATTTTCAGATTCTTTTACCGACGATCCAGTTTTAAACTCTTCCATCCCTTCTCTTGATCCAACAATAATACATCCAGACATCGTCGCACAGCCTCCAGTTGACTACATGCCATTTGGTTTCCCATTGGCCCATTCGATTTGTTTTGTTACCTGTTACTCCGAAGACGAGGATGGTCTAAGAACCACTTTGGATTCGTTATCGACCACCGATTATCCAAATTCCCACAAGTTGCTGATGATCCTTTGTGATGGTTTGATCAAGGGGTCCGGTAACGACTTGACCACACCTGAGATTGCCCTAGGAATGATGGAAGACTTTGTCGTTTCACCGGATCAAGTCGAACCTCATTCTTACGTTGCTGTTGCATCCGGTTCCAAGAGACACAATATGGCCAAAGTTTATGCCGGTTTTTATAAGTATAATGATTCTACTGTCCCCTTTGAAAAGCAACAACGTGTCCCAATGATCACCATTGTCAAATGTGGTACTCCAGACGAACAAGGTTCTGCTAAGCCCGGTAATAGAGGTAAGCGTGATTCCCAGGTCATTTTAATGTCTTTTTTGCAAAAAATGACCTTTGACGAAAGAATGACGGATTTGGAATTCCAGATCTTGAAAAACATCTGGCAAATCACAGGTTTGATGGCAGATTTTTACGAAATGGTCTTAATGGTTGATGCCGATACAAAAGTTTTCCCAGATTCTTTAACCCATATGGTTGCTGAGATGGTCAAAGATCCTGAAATCATGGGGCTGTGTGGTGAAACCAAAATTGCAAATAAAAGGCAATCTTGGGTTACCGCTATCCAAGTGTTTGAATATTACATCTCTCATCATCAAGCAAAGGCTTTCGAGTCTGTGTTTGGCAGCGTTACCTGTTTGCCTGGCTGTTTTTCGATCTATCGTATCAAGTCTCCAAAGGGCAAAGACGGTTATTGGGTCCCCATATTGGCGAACCCAGATATCGTAGAACGTTATTCGGACAACGTTACAGACACTTTGCACAAGAAAAATTTGTTGTTGTTGGGTGAGGATAGATTTTTGTCCTCTTTGATGTTGAAAACTTTCCCAAAACGTAAGCAAGTCTTTGTACCAAAGGCCGCTTGTAAGACTATTGTTCCAGACGAATTCAAAGTTTTATTATCGCAACGTCGTCGTTGGATTAATTCTACGGTCCATAATTTAATGGAATTGGTTTTAATCAAGGATTTATGTGGTACCTTCTGTTTCTCCATGCAGTTTGTCATCGGTATTGAATTGATTGGTACTATGGTGCTACCATTAGCAATCTGTTTCACGATCTACGTTATCATTTTCGCAATCGTTTCCAAACCTACACCGGTGTTGACTTTGGTCCTATTGGCTGTCATTTTAGGTTTACCTGGTTTGATCATCGTCGTCACGGCAACAAGATGGTCATACTTAGTTTGGATGGCAATTTACATCATTGCACTACCGATCTGGAATTTTGTATTACCATCTTACGCATATTGGAAATTTGACGATTTCTCCTGGGGTGACACCAGAACAATTGCGGGCGGTAACAAGAAAGCAGGCGGACATGACGACGTAGAAGGTGAGTTTGACCATTCCAAGATCAAGATGAGGACTTGGAGAGAATTTGAAAGAGAGGAAAGGTTAAAAAGGGCAAATAATTACACTGGTGCCCCCTCACAACTAGATTTGCTGCATTTACCTTCCGCTACCCTTGAGAAACAAGATAATCGTGAACCATCACCGGTGAGGCAAGGCTCTCCCTTAAAGAGTTACAATTCCCCACTATCTCACGAAGAGGAAGAAGAAGCACTGCTATCATAAAAGCCATTCCAGACATGGTTCGTTGCACGGTTTTTCCTTCCCTTCCATTCTTCTAAGCATGTTGTCTCCTTCAACGTCTCCCTTTTTTTTTCTTTTATTTCTATTTTCCTTTTCATTTCTCTTTTTATTTATATAGCCCCATTAAAACGTTTTTTTTGCATTATTTGATCTAAGCATAGAGCCTTTCATATTTACTCCGTAACAGTTTTCTATAATCTATTCTTTCGATACTTTCGTTGTCATTTCAAATCGTGCACATAGCAGAAAACTATGCGGTGTGACATGCAAAAAGGGATGATTAATCTCTGTTATTCACTATTAGTATCACGAATTTCGTGAGATTACACAATTATACAAAAACTGGGCAATAAACTTCGGGTTCAACCATAAAGAAAGTAACTCTTTCTGCAGGTTACTTATCGTCTGACATAATCATTATTTGCCGCGCAGATCTAACTTCTTGAGAAGTGAGAATATGGTTTCTAACCTTCGCAAAAGATAAAAACCGTTAAAATACCTATACGCATGTAAACTTGAGCATGAATCAAGAGTCTTTTCTTTATTTTATTTTAAAATTTTGTCTTAGTAGCTCAAGTTTTTAGTCTATAATACTTAAGTGTTACTCATGGTTCGTTTTTTTTTTGAATTCGTAAAGTTTAGGTGCCAAAAGTTCTTTCACACTTATCACATGAGATACTCTTCAATACTGCCTTTTAAGTGGCTGCTTTAACGATAGCTGCATTTCAGCCCAAAATTGACACACCTAAACGCAAACTAAGTCTAAGACTAACTGCTTTACACCGTCAAAACATTACGTATAACAACGCAAAGGAACACTGAGATAAAAAAATGTCCGAGCAAAGAATTGAAAGACACGGATTTTCTAAAGCTCTTATTTAAATTCAGGTATCGAAATTAAATGCAGTTAGTAGGCTACTAGACTCCATTCACGAATATTGGATAAAACAAAGTTATCTAACGACACAGATACATATTATAAAGAAGTATCAGTAAACAATTAAAGTACAGAAAGAAAGGTTAGTTTGTTTTCTTTTCTTTTCCTACCTTCTTGGATTTTGGAACCCTGAAAAACCAGTATAAGAGAACAAACCCAATAATGTTTATAGCTGGGTAACATAAAAAGATACCCCAATTCCTCCACCTTTGGTCATACGAAACACTGGATGCAGACAAAAACGCGTTTGTGTATTTTAAGGAACAGAAGCTGCAGTTAGAATCGGCTGCCTCATTCAGCAAGTAGCCAGAATGCAAAGTGATGTAGTCTTTCATATATTCACCACAACTCATACCGCTAGGAGGGTCAAAGTGGACGTATTCTTTAGGAGAGCACGTGACTTCAGAATTACCAACTGCAGTTGCCAGCATCGACGAAATCAAGTAGGTGATCGGAGAAACTCTATACATAAACTTCCAAAATCCGGGCATCATATCCTTAGTTACCAACACACCACAAAATGTAATTGAAAGAATGAAACAGAGATTAGCTATAATACCAGCATTCTCATATAGTTCCACGGCAGCGATACACAGCAGACCAAAGGTCGAAATGAAGCAAAAAAACGTAACACATAGTAACCAGAACAATGCACCACGCTCATGTAACTGTTGATCATTTGGCGCATTATTGTATAATCCAACAGGGTAGTAATAGCAAAAGAATGATATGGTACCGATAAAGATACACCATGGCAACTCTGCGCTTACTTGTGCAAGTACAAAAGCTTTCCATGAGTACGTCTTCGAAGGTCTTTCTCGAACTTCATATAAAGATCTTTGGTCACAATACTGTGGTAGCATTTGTTGAACCAACGGATTAAAAACCATAATGTACACGAACAATGAAAACATCTGATTTTGCAAACCTTGCATAGATTTTTTGGCATTGAAGAAGGAGAAACCAACGAACAAAGCCGAGAATACAGCAGTTAAGATTTTAGACCAGATGTATGCTGGAGTCCTCCAGTACTGTTGCAGAACTCTATTGGTGACAATAAAGTATTGACTCAATAGAGAAGTAGCAAATTCTTTATGCAAATCTCCAGAATTATTGCGCGGCTCCTTGGCCAGTTCAGTTTCCATCCACTTCAATTCTTCTTGAACGGATTGATACTCTTTAGAATTTCTCCATACTTCGTGGTAGTCTACGTCAGTGTGAGAGCCTGGTGCTGCACCTATAACCTCCAGCATAAATTCCGCTGGGTTACAGCCAGAAGGAAACTTCTTGCTCCCATTGCTTTCAAAGTATTCAATCATTTTCCCACAACCTTCGCCCAAGTCACCGAAATAAATGGTTCTACCACCCCTAGCCATCAACAACAACCTGTCAAATTCTTGCATCAAAATAGCCGAAGGCTGATGAATAGTACACAAAATAGCTTGCCCATGGTTAGCCAGCTTCCGCATTAACTGACAAATGGACCATGCAGTCTGCGAATCTAAACCCGATGTCGGTTCATCCAAGAATAATAATAGCTTTGGTTTAGCAACCAGCTCCACACCAATTGTTAGTCTCTTTCTTTGTTCCACATTTAAGCCTTCACCCGTAACACCTACCAAAGCATCAGAATAGGCTTCCATTTCTAAAAGTTTAATAATTTCTTCAACGTATTCGTCTTTTTCAGCCTTAGGTACATCCTGAGGCTGGCGCAAGTGTGCAGAAAACCTTAAAGCTTCTCTCACAGTTTGCGTACGGCCGTGTAAGTCTTGCTGCTGACAATAACCTGTGGACCTTTGGAAGGATTCATCTCTCAGGTGACCATTGACAAACATGTTACCGGTGATTACACCAGTACTAACACGATTAGCTAAAACATCTAGTAAAGTTGTCTTACCAGCACCAGAGCTGCCCATTAAGGCAGTCAAAGTACCTGGTTTAACCCAACCATCAACATTGCTCAAAATCCTTCTTGTTTCTGATTTGATCTTAACATCGTAGCAAACATCTCTCCAGTGAAAAATATCCTCAGAGCCAATTTTTTGCAGAGAGTTCTCTTTTTCGTTTGAATAGCTCTCTTCCGAAACAGTCAAGTCTTTAGTAATAGAGTCATTAGATTCAATATCGCCTTTTAGGGCTTCATTTTTTTTACGTTTCTTGTTCAAGGTGGAGCGAGTGAAGAGGATAACCTCACCTTTTTGCATTTCACCCTTGTTGTACTCAATCAAAACCATATAAACAATCAAGAAAAATACAGCATAACATAGAACGATACCCCAATTTCTCCATCTGTGTTTGTCGTAATAGGAAAACGATTTCTCCATGTACGAAGTACCATCCACCGTGCTTTGTCCAGCTACAGAACCGACTACGGCACAGACCTTGTTGGCCAAGGTGACGTTTTCATATCCTGGGCCTGAAGGAATAAAGTGTGAGCATTCAAAAGTTCTATGCGCAAACTCATTAGCAACCATAGATTCCATGCTTCTAGCAATAGGATTCAAATAATACAGCCATTTGGACCAGCCTAACAGACTACCCTTTGGAATGACAAACCCCACATAAATACTGATGATCAGTAAGAGAAGAGAGGCAGGAGTCATGGCCATTTGCAAGGAGGTGGATGCCGCACCAATTGTCCTGAACAAGTGTGACATGGCGAAAGTGGAAGTAACAGATACTAAAAAGTAAAAGAAAAAGTGGCCCGGTGTTCTCCTAAAGTTAACCATGAAATAGAAACTTAAATTGAAGCCCAAGGCAACTAGAATCTTCGATGGTAGTTCAGTAATAATAGATGCGAGCGCATCTGCAGATGGATGATAGAAGGCGTATGTCTTGTGTTTCTCAACAATCTTTCTAGCTTCAAAAAGCGCAAGAATTTCCAAAAAGGAAGAGAAAGAGTTAAACAAAATAGCGGTAAACAAAGCAGAAGTTCTGTAATAAAAACTCCCCGTATTGGACTTTTGGTTGTAAAACATAGAAGAAACAAGTAAACCCATGACAGAGTTTGAAATAATGGCAGAAAGGTAGACGGAAGGATCACCCTTAATTCTTTGAATGTTTCTGTGAATAACGGCTTTGACCTGCATACCAAAGGAAATTATGAATGGAGACTGCGGCCTTAAATTTTTCGATTGTCTGGCCCTATGATGTTCAGCTAGTTGTCTTTTTGTCTCGCCGTCTTCAGACTTAGCCAGATGTTTATCAATTTTAACTTTTAATTTAGCATATTCTTTTGAGTGCAACCAGATGTCGTAGAATTCTTTAGCAGTTCTTGGAACCTTATTTTCCCATTCAGGTTTTGCTCGCCTCTCAGCAGGCGATGAGACAGATGTCAAAAAATCAGCTGTAGTTTGCCTTGGAGGACAATCCCAACCCATGTCTAAGAAGTACTGTTTGGCATCCTCCGCTTTACCAAAGTAAATTTCATAGCCCTCATATAGCAGTAAGACATCGTCAAATAAATC